>WWET01000006.1:1796158-1809398 GCA_011038615.1 Limnodynastes dumerilii | reverse complement strand
TGTGTGTAAGACGGCCATAGTTGAGGATCCAGCCCCTAGTAACTAACTTTAGACTTTTCTAATTACATCTCTAGTAATGGGGATTTGAACATCCATCCCATATCTCCATGCCTTAAGCCCTGATTTATCAGTCACTGTAGAAGACCACACTTGTTTCCCAGAATAAACTAAAGCATTACTTTACACATACACAGCAAGGGCCACCATCGAGGGGGAAGGGGAAGCTGCCGGGTCTAGTGTCTGGAGTCTGGCTTCACCAGAGATTCTCTGAAGAATTGGCTGCTAAGTGGAGTTATTGGAGAAATATTTAACTTTTCTTCTAACCCCTCAAATTTTCAGGTATCCCACAGCTGTGAGGATGGATAACTGCTTAAGAGCAGGATGTCAATCACTGAGATCCATCCTCATAGCTGTTGGAGCCTCTTGTGTGTGGGGGCGCCAAGGTGACAGCCTCAGTCACCCCGTGATTATCCCTTCTGCCAAAATGTAATTATATTGGTCAGTTTGCACAGCAGATTTGACCACCGCTGTGCTGATCCCTGATGGCACAGATCGGTCTAAATCACAAGTTACAATAAATACAAGGAAGAGAATAAAATACAGGTTCATACGCACATAACAAATATACATTTGTCTGCACAACCCAGACTAATATAAAAAAATATATAGGGATGTATATGAATACACCTTTCATAGTTTATCATTCAGTCTGCCATATACATTGTAATATATGGGACCACTAAACCTTTGTGTAAATTTGCACAAAGTTAATATGTCCGATTGGGACTTGTTTCAGTAGAGCTATGACAATAAGAGGGGAGATACTGTGTTTTTCTACACACTACAGCAGAAACATAGCAATCTGTTGTGAGAGATGTTTATCAAACAACTCATATTGGTTGCTATGAGCAACACCAATACCTTTCTCATTAGAAATGTTTGATAACTATACCTCCCCATGTCCAATAGAATGCCTTTAGATCACCTGAAGCCACACCCACACATAGACCACGCCCACTGGCCTCACACACCAGCACCACACACAGAGACCACTCCTACTGACCACACCCAGCAATTAAACTCATTACATCACAATAGGGCCACTGTTACGTGACTTGGTCACCATGGAAACGGGATTTCCCTGGCTGGGCAAGGGTATAAATATACCTCAATCAGAGCAGACCTGTCATTAGCATCAGGATGTCCTGAGTGCAAGACATGAGTTGCGGCGTGCCATAGGGTTTTTGGTTTTTCAAAAACCTCCCCCACGGATTAACAGCTTGGAAGATCGGATCCAAATCAAGATGGTAAGTACTTCAATTTCTTTATCATTTTTATATCATTATTTTATTTATTTATTTTACACTATATATAATTAACGTTAACTATTTTTTTTTATTATGTGGGGTATTAAATGGAAATATTTTATTGTATATAGGGGTATTCAATGTCATTATTTCTTTATAGGGGGCATTAAATCTTAAGCATTATTTTTACATTTATTTATTAGCTAGGAGGTGCATAACTTTGTTTTGTTGCACAGGATGACAGGGCATGCTGGAGCTTGTGGTTCTCCAAGCACCAGTATGCCCTGCCATCCTTGGGCATGCTAATGCTTGTAGCACTACAAGCATCAGCATGCCCTGCCACGTTACATTATATTTATTATATTGTACCCTGCATGTAATTTGTATATTCTTTGTCTCACTAAAAATACTTTATTGCGCCTTATAAATAAATAAATAAATACATAAATACATAAATAAATAAATAATAATACATTAATAGAAAAGCCATAGGGTTGGTAAAGTGGTCAGCTCTACAAATTTAGGTATGAAAAAAAACCCTTGGTTTTTTTCTATGCTGCTACTGAGTGTTACATTTAACGTTCCGATGAATCCATGAGATGGCAGTGTAGTCTTTAATTTACAGATACTATGTTGAATAAGAAAGTAAAAAAACCCCATATGTTTCCACAAATATATAGTTTAACACAAGACTGTGTAAAAGTGTAAAGTTCTGTGTTTAAATGTATGCTTCATGCATGAACATGTTTTACAATGAAAACATGGTAGAAATACTTTAGTTCACAGTACATAAAAATTTACAAGATGCGATATATATAATGATTTTATTAACTACTAAAAGTCCCCATCAAAATGCTGATTCAATTGTACACACAATGATTTCATGTCAGATCTTTGGTGTTTTTTTTTTTTTATCCCATAATCCTCTGCTCAAAGATAGTGACATCATAGATTTAAATACATGTGCCCACAAACACATCACTGTTGGAGGAAGTAGATGCAGAATCATTGGACAGACGGTTGTGATTGCATACACACTTCAGAAATGAAAGTACATTGCTGATCATTGGAAGTTTCTAAAACCAAATCAAACAATGACATGTGCTTTAGATTGTGGGGATGAACACTGTAATATGATATCATACCAAACAAGAACTTATCATTATATGTGGGTGAAAACGCTGTAGTGTGTATCCAGCTTAACCGGGTGTGGGTCCCCGCTAAGAACGGCCCTATTTTGATGATGAGGCATAGCAATCGATCCACGTAGCACCAAATGCGGTGCTCTAAAAGTTAAGGCTAAAAACTAACCCCAACATTTCCCCTAATAATAACCCTAAACCTCCCGTTCCATTAC
Source organism: Limnodynastes dumerilii (assembly GCA_011038615.1). Lineage (NCBI taxonomy): Eukaryota > Metazoa > Chordata > Amphibia > Anura > Limnodynastidae > Limnodynastes > Limnodynastes dumerilii. The sequence goes on along the minus strand of WWET01000006.1, from coordinate 1,806,734 downwards.
CCTAACCCTCCCATCCCCGCAGCCTGACCCTAACCCTCCCTTCCCCCCAGCCTGACCCTAACCCTGCCTTCTCCCTAGCCTGACCCTAATACTCCCTTCTCAATAGCCTAACCCTAAGACCCCCTCTCCCTGCAGCCTGACCCTAAACCTACCCTTCTATGGCCCTAACCCTAACCCTCCCTTCCTAAGAGCCTTACCTAACTCCCCTCCCCTTCCTAACACTTAAAGTCCCCGGAAAGGTTACTCACCTCTCTGGAGCTGTCAGCGGAGGGTCTCTGTGAAAATGAATGGGTGAGTATGCCGATCGGCACACTTCTGCATTGTTAAAAAAAAATGATAAAACGGGCCCCTATTCGAAATAGGGAGACATTAAAATATTGGGAGCTATTTGATGTTTCAATTGATGCTGGCCATTAACTACAGCGATTATTTGCTCGATCACCCGATAATTGGGCGATCGGGCAGATAATCTCTCTAGTGCATGGCCAGCTTAAGGGTCCTTAAAATACAACTCCTCACATTTATCCTTTAACTATTGTAAATCAGCATTAACACTTACCCAAGATTTAAGCAAAAACTGCTGTTCATGTGCGAGATGGGCAGTAATTTGAAGAATTAAACATCTTGTCAGTGGCTTTAGAGAAATAGAAATATTTTGCTGTGTTTGCTTAACTTCTTACCAGATGGACAATTTTTTTTAGGTTCTCATACTTTGGAACAATACAAATATTAAAGTATTTCAAGGACTGTAGAGAACAAGTCAATATTTGTACTTGGCAATGTGACTTGGCAATATGCAATGTCCAGAGGAATTATTAGAAGTGCTTGCCATACAATATACTATTGTATATTGTACATCGTCCAGAAACAGTAAATGTATTTTTTTTTCTATGTTTGCTCATAGTATAGAAGATAAACTGTTGTTGCTCTGGCCGGATGATCAATTTTAACCATTTCTTTATAAGAACAGGAAAGTAAACCTGCTGATAAATAACTGCCCTGGTACTGTCTATAACTGGCCATACACAGTACACAGGCTGACAATTTTGAATGTGCAAATAGAATTAGGACTGGATCCTGACCTCCGTCTGACATCCGATTTACACACATAAAGGCTGGATCCAGACTTAAGTAAGTGCTTGAACTTAGTTACTCCTGGGCTAAACTATGTTGATTGCAGGGGAGTCATATTTTTATCTGTTGCAAACAGTATTAGAGTTGAGAGGTGATGTTTCCTATCACAAGTGTAAATAACAGTGTGATAGTAAAGCTGGTCAGTATCTGTGTGCAGTAAGCAATTCAAAGATATATCCCTGCATGCAAAGAATACAATTAACTTGACTACCTAATCAACATGGTTTAGCCCAGGAGTAACTAATTTCAAGCACTTACTTAAGTCTGGATCCAGGCCAAAGTGCATAAGTGTGGTGTCTGGACGGAAGTGTTTATGCACCTGACAGATGTTAAATAGTACAGTCTGGGTGGGATTTTGTACTTCCATGTGGATCAGTGGTCACACGAACAGCTGATCCACACAAGTAACTTAAGGCTGCATTATGGCAGCGTAACCCTGCTAAGGTCCGCATGAGAGGAGGAGAGACAGGGGAAATTCACACCCCCTCTTCCGTGTGGACTGACAGACCTCCGTGCACGGCAGGGCTAGACTGAGGGCCATGTTGGCCTGGGACTGAAAATTATGAAGCGCCCACATTATTCTTTGGAAGAGGATGTCAAATTTATGCACTGCAGTGGGAGGCCTGGAGATCTGCAGTGTGTGTGGGGGGGGCCTAATTTCAGATGGAGGCCTGGGGGCTATAGACCCATTAGCCCCATTGTTAATCTGGCCCTGGTGCACGGATTCAAAATAAAGCTATGCAGCAGTTGTAATGTATGTGCAAAAGCAAAATAATTTCCTTGCATGCTAAAAATGGTAAATGCTGTACATTTTAACCCCTCAAATAACAACATAATGTTTCCAGATGCACACTTGCACCTGTTATTGTGGTGACTTGTAAACCCCGGGCCAGCAACCTGAGTGTTGTAATAGAAACCATCTGCTGCTGCTGCTGCTTATGTTACAGATTGGCACAAATTACTTTGGACTTCCCAAAAGTGATTGTTGTTGAGTGATGTAAGAAATAGACAACAGGTGCCTGTATATGTGTGCACGAGGGGCAAACTACTACCTGTATCATGATATGTTAAGGTTAGGGTTGAGATTAGGGTTAGGATTAGGGATAAGAATAGTTAAGGTTATTGCAATGCCAAACAAACATGTTGGCATTCTTATTTTTGATCAGGAGTCATGACAATGACCAGGGGCAATGCGATGCTGTAAGCGGGAGGATGTGGTACAGGATGGCGCCAGGCTGGACAGGTGCTCATCTCCCCACTCCACAGCACCGGTCTACCCCCTAAAACCAATGCCGCTGTTAAACAATGTAAGGTGCTCTCAACACTCTGGATGACAGGCAGAGGCAGAGTGAACCAGTGCCTCCCCCTACTGTGTAATCGTTGAATGACATGGGAATGACCTAAGGTCACAAGAGCATCATTCACATCAGGGGATGGAGAGACATGATGAAGAATATTGGAGAGGCTGGAGAGACGTATGGGGAATACTGGGGAACCTGGAGAGACACTATGGGGGATACTCGGAGCTAGAGACATACAATGTGGGATACTGGGGGGGCTGGAAACATGATGGGGAATACTGGGGAGGCTGAAGAGACTTGATGGGGAATACTGGGAGCTGGGTATACATGATTTGTTTCCTTGAGGAATATAGGCTTTCTTGCAGGTCCGCAGTATGGGTTCACAAGATGGGCTGGGCACAGCCCAAGTCCCCCTAAACAATAATGCCGCCCTGCCCCCATTCTATGGGGCCTGAGTTGGTCTTCTTCCAACCCTGGTTTGACATCATACTCATTTGGGGAAATTTAATGTCCTTTTGGTCAAAATCACTGTAATTAAAGAGTGAATGATTAGAAAATGAATTATCAAACCCTATGAGGTGGATTATAAACCTAGCACTGGTTATTCTAAAATTGGGGTACAAACTCAATCCCTCAAATAGAGGAGAGTTACTTTACACTTAACTGTTTAAAGGGACAAATACAACTACATTATCTAATTATAATGGTACAAATTAATTTGGCTCATAAGAAATGTTATACTGCGGTGAGGAGAAAATTTAAAGTTCGCAAAAATAATTAGAATATAAATCATATTTTAAAATGAAAACTGTTTAGTCTTTGTGAGCATAAGCAAAACATAAGTATTTTCCCTGCAGCCAATAAGAAAATAAATGGACTAAATTTACACTTCTCACTTTACAGCATAGGATGTTCAGGTAGAGACTCGAATATGTTTTTGCTGCTACTGTCAAATTCCGAACCCACCCCCAGAATGACAAAATCAGACAAATGTATTTTCTTTCAGTCAGAATTTTATTATTATCGTTTATAAGGCGCCACAAGGTGTCCGCAGGACTGTATAAAATACAAAAACAAAATACAGTATAGACATACAGGGCAGGGATAGACAGCATAGTACATAATAAAATACAATCTAAATATAAAAATTTCACAAAAATACAATAAAGAGAAGCAAGCACAGACAGCAAGGCAAAATCGAAGGTGTCAAGCTTGAGAGATCAGGGAGAAGGGGATAGAGCGCAATGAGAGTTTGAGAGGGAGTCACCAGGTAGGGACGGGGTAAAAGGGTAGCATAGGGGGACAAGAGTGTACAAAGTGAGGGGAAACAACACTAGGATGGAGGGCCCTGCTCACATGAGCTAACACACTAAGTGGGAGGGATGAACTTACAGAAGACATAAGGAGGGGGTTGGAAGTGGACTGCTGGTGTGAGCGGAGGAGAGGAGGAAGGAAGGAGAAGAAGGGATAGATGTAGGGTTCGGTGAAGATAAGTGGAGGTGCGTTTTGAGTGAGCACTTCAGTGGGAGGCAGCTGAAGAACAGGCACTGAAGTGGAATAGACTGGGCAGCCGAAGAATAGTATCTGAAGTGGAACAAAACCGGGCAGCTGAAGAACAGACACTGAAATGGAACAGACTGGGCAGCTGAAGAACAGGCACTGACGTGGAACAGACTGGGCAGCTGAAGAACAGGCACTGAAGTGGAATAGACTGGGCAGCCGAAGAATAGTATCTGAAGTGGAACAAAACCGGGCAGCTGAAGAACAGACACTGAAATGGAACAGACTGGGCAGCTGAAGAACAGGCACTGATGTGGAATAGACTGGGCAGCTGAAGAATAGTATCTGAAGTGGAACAAAACCGGGCAGCTGAAGAACAGACACTGAAATGGAACAGACTGGGCAGCTGAAGAACAGGCACTGACGTGGAACAGACTGGGCAGCTGAAGAACAGGCACTGAAGTGGAATAGACTGGGCAGCCGAAGAATAGTATCTGAAGTGGAACAAAACCGGGCAGCTGAAGAACAGACACTGAAATGGAACAGACTGGGCAGCTGAAGAACAGGCACTGACGTGGAACAGACTGGGCAGCTGAAGAACAGGCACTGAAGTGGAATAGACTGGGCAGCCGAAGAATAGTATCTGAAGTGGAACAAAACCGGGCAGCTGAAGAACAGACACTGAAATGGAACAGACTGGGCAGCTGAAGAACAGGCACTGATGTGGAATAGACTGGGCAGCTGAAGAATAGTATCTGAAGTGGAACAAAACCGGGCAGCTGAAGAACAGACACTGAAATGGAACAGACTGGGCAGCTGAAGAACAGGCACTGACGTGGAACAGACTGGGCAGCTGAAGAACAGGCACTGAAGTGGAATAGACTGGGCAGCCGAAGAATAGTATCTGAAGTGGAACAAAACCGGGCAGCTGAAGAACAGACACTGAAATGGAACAGACTGGGCAGCTGAAGAACAGGCACTGACGTGGAACAGACTGGGCAGCTGAAGAACAGGCACTGAAGTGGAATAGACTGGGCAGCCGAAGAATAGTATCTGAAGTGGAACAAAACCGGGCAGCTGAAGAACAGACACTGAAATGGAACAGACTGGGCAGCTGAAGAACAGGCACTGATGTGGAATAGACTGGGCAGCTGAAGAATAGTATCTGAAGTGGAACAAAACCGGGCAGCTGAAGAACAGACACTGAAATGGAACAGACTGGGCAGCTGAAGAACAGGCACTGACGTGGAACAGACTGGGCAGCTGAAGAACAGGCACTGAAGTGGAATAGACTGGGCAGCCGAAGAATAGTATCTGAAGTGGAACAAAACCGGGCAGCTGAAGAACAGACACTGAAATGGAACAGACTGGGCAGCTGAAGAACAGGCACTGACGTGGAACAGACTGGGCAGCTGAAGAACAGGCACTGAAGTGGAATAGACTGGGCAGCCGAAGAATAGTATCTGAAGTGGAACAAAACCGGGCAGCTGAAGAACAGACACTGAAATGGAACAGACTGGGCAGCTGAAGAACAGGCACTGATGTGGAATAGACTGGGCAGCTGAAGAATAGTATCTGAAGTGGAACAAAACCGGGCAGCTGAAGAACAGACACTGAAATGGAACAGACTGGGCAGCTGAAGAACAGGCACTGACGTGGAACAGACTGGGCAGCTGAAGAACAGGCACTGAAGTGGAATAGACTGGGCAGCCGAAGAATAGTATCTGAAGTGGAACAAAACCGGGCAGCTGAAGAACAGACACTGAAATGGAACAGACTGGGCAGCTGAAGAACAGGCACTGACGTGGAACAGACTGGGCAGCTGAAGAACAGGCACTGAAGTGGAATAGACTGGGCAGCCGAAGAATAGTATCTGAAGTGGAACAAAACCGGGCAGCTGAAGAACAGACACTGAAATGGAACAGACTGGGCAGCTGAAGAACAGGCACTGATGTGGAATAGACTGGGCAGCTGAAGAATAGTATCTGAAGTGGAACAAAACCGGGCAGCTGAAGAACAGACACTGAAATGGAACAGACTGGGCAGCTGAAGAACAGGCACTGACGTGGAACAGACTGGGCAGCTGAAGAACAGGCACTGAAGTGGAATAGACTGGGCAGCCGAAGAATAGTATCTGAAGTGGAACAAAACCGGGCAGCTGAAGAACAGACACTGAAATGGAACAGACTGGGCAGCTGAAGAACAGGCACTGACGTGGAACAGACTGGGCAGCTGAAGAACAGGCACTGAAGTGGAATAGACTGGGCAGCCGAAGAATAGTATCTGAAGTGGAACAAAACCGGGCAGCTGAAGAACAGACACTGAAATGGAACAGACTGGGCAGCTGAAGAACAGGCACTGATGTGGAATAGACTGGGCAGCTGAAGAATAGTATCTGAAGTGGAACAAAACCGGGCAGCTGAAGAACAGACACTGAAATGGAACAGACTGGGCAGCTGAAGAACAGGCACTGACGTGGAACAGACTGGGCAGCTGAAGAACAGGCACTGAAGTGGAATAGACTGGGCAGCCGAAGAATAGTATCTGAAGTGGAACAAAACCGGGCAGCTGAAGAACAGACACTGAAATGGAACAGACTGGGCAGCTGAAGAACAGGCACTGACGTGGAACAGACTGGGCAGCTGAAGAACAGGCACTGAAGTGGAATAGACTGGGCAGCCGAAGAATAGTATCTGAAGTGGAACAAAACCGGGCAGCTGAAGAACAGACACTGAAATGGAACAGACTGGGCAGCTGAAGAACAGGCACTGATGTGGAATAGACTGGGCAGCTGAAGAATAGTATCTGAAGTGGAACAAAACCGGGCAGCTGAAGAACAGACACTGAAATGGAACAGACTGGGCAGCTGAAGAACAGGCACTGACGTGGAACAGACTGGGCAGCTGAAGAACAGGCACTGAAGTGGAATAGACTGGGCAGCCGAAGAATAGTATCTGAAGTGGAACAAAACCGGGCAGCTGAAGAACAGACACTGAAATGGAACAGACTGGGCAGCTGAAGAACAGGCACTGACGTGGAACAGACTGGGCAGCTGAAGAACAGGCACTGAAGTGGAATAGACTGGGCAGCCGAAGAATAGTATCTGAAGTGGAACAAAACCGGGCAGCTGAAGAACAGACACTGAAATGGAACAGACTGGGCAGCTGAAGAACAGGCACTGATGTGGAATAGACTGGGCAGCTGAAGAATAGTATCTGAAGTGGAACAAAACCGGGCAGCTGAAGAACAGACAATGAAATGGAACAGACTGGGCAGCTGAAGAACAGACACTGAAGTGGAACAGACTGGGCAGCTGAAGAATAGGCACTGAAGTGGAACAGACCGTGCAGCTGAAGAACAGGCACTGAAATGGAATAAACAAGGAAGATGTACAACAGACACTGAAGAGGAACAGACCGGGAAGCTGAAGAACAGGCACTGAAATGGAACAAAACTGGGCAGTTGAAGAACAGGCACTGAAATGGAACAAAACCGGGCAGCTGAAGAACAAGCACTGAAGAGGAACAGTCCAGGAATCTGTGGAACAGGCACTGAAGTGGAACAAACAAGGAAGATGTAGAACAGACACCGAAGAGGAACAGACCAGGAACACTTTTACATATTACTACCAGATCCTTAAAATGCCACTGTATCCACACATCTGTGCAAGCAATGGGGAAACCACTACCATCGCTCTCACAGACTGAATAAAAGGGGTGCAAGTTTCCCCCCAACCTTGCTGGTACCCTTAGTACCTTAACTATAAAACTATAAATGGTTGCAAAATATTATCCAAAGGGATAAACTATGCCTCTGGAAATAAGCATTGATAGGGTTAGCTGCACATGTCCAGTATGCTATGTAGACTGTACTGGTAAATCTCTAGAAAATCATACACATGGAGCTTCCCGATCTGTAATCACTCAGTTAAGAAGAAAGAGAAAGGCTTGCAGTCTCATGGCTAACAAACAAATGCTCTGCATATATAAGTCATTGGTACGAAGAGGGATGATAATGATGAAATTGTAACAAGCTGTAAGATAAATGACCTTAGATGCTTAGCATTGAGGTCTTTCATGTCAGCACTGGAAATACAATATAGTGATGGTTATCTGCAGCATTAAATTTTTTGCACGCTGATATATATTTTTTTTTTCTAGCTGTGACTTCAGATCAACATCAACATAATCAGACAAGACCTTACCTTGGTGTGCGTGTTAAGGAGCCAGTTAAAGAACTGTTGAAGAGAAAGAGGGGGAGTTTCCCTTTAACTAACTCCATAACAACTACGGTAACGGCATTTTATTTATTGATAATGTTTCTCCTATTTAAAAATACAAGCATAGTACTGACCTGATTCAGAGTTGCAGCATTCCAGCCCAACCGCCAATCAGAATGTTAGAATTTACTGGTCTACATTTTATACCTCCCTGCTGGGAGATCCTAGTGTAGAGGATAAAGTAACAGGCTCTTTGAGGGTATAGCAATGCTTAGTGTAAAACAAGTGCTCAATGAGTCAATAAGCCCCTCCGTAGGTCACATGGGCAAGGGTAGCTCCCTCTCCCTGGAAGCTGGATATGCTGCCTGAATTCTGGAATCTATCTGATATTCTGAGAAAGTTGAAAATTATGGCTTGAAGATGTCTATTGAGACATATAACCTTTTCATATATGAACAAGGGAAACTGGTTTTATGGAGCTTTGCACATTTTATGTGATACAGTTACCTGTTGCCTTCCAAACAAATCGGTTGTTAAATGTACTTTTATAATTCCTTCTCTTGGTATTCATTATGGAGCTAGTCTTTGACTGCCATCAACGTAAGACTGGTCATTGTTTCATAATAGCTTTCTTCATTATTAATATTTTTTATATGTTTCTAGGCAACTTCATCTTATCAGACACATCCATCCTTCACGCCAGTAGGTAAATCATGAAAAATCTCCTTTGCTTACATTTCTCATTATCTTAGTTTAACCATTTTGATAATGTTTGTTTTGTTTTGGTTTTTTATATTACTAGTATCAAACTCTACTGAACTACCCTATGTTGATTTGGATACTACAACATCATTATTGCCAATCCACGATGAAGGAACCCTGTACACTGGATGGATATCCCAACCATCGTCTTTTCAACCTTTAACACAATGGACAACATGCCCAGAGTACATTTCACATGAGACTGTCAGCTGTCCTTACACTGGAGACATGTACGTTCAGCCAATGTGTCAGGGTTATACTGTGGTTGGTCCACCTTCTGTGTTGACATATACCTCACAGCCTCTGCTAACAAATTTCACAGTAAGTTAATGATATCTTTACTTCATAACAGTTTTGAAGACTCAGTATAGGTATAGAAGCATTTAATTACATTTTATCACAGTTATAATAACGCATTGTTCAGCCAACATCATGATAAAGTATGAGTTGTCAACAACACACATTATAGCATCAATTCTGATTGCATTCTGTGGCCCAATTCCCAGAGGGTGACAATATATAGTTTTAATATAAGATCAGCTAGGAGTCGAAAAAAAAAAAGATGAAATACTGACTATATAGATTTCTTAACAGTTGACCCAACATGATTGGTTGTTTCCAGGGCCGGCATCAGGAGGGCGGTGGGGGGGCAACCAGGACTTTTATTCTGGGCCCGAAGGGAGATGGAGCCCGCTGACATCAGATATCGGCGGCATCATATCGCTGATACTTGCTCCTGGAGAGCTGACAAAGGCAGGCCGATGCGCTTTTAATCAAAGCTGAAGATCCGCGGCACTCCTCCTATATGTGACATCAAGGGCGGAGCGTTGCGGTCGTGTCCCAAGATTTCTAGTGGCTGCCCTGGTTGCCTCAAATAGGGATGTTCAAGTTATTGGACAGGATCCAGACCTAATAAATGCAGAGAGGACACGCGCACTCAGAGGGCTTCCAGAATGGCTCTGGAACCATAACAAATAAAGGTCAATGGGCCTGATCCAGACTTAATTACGACAGCTTATTTACTGCATTTACCTAAATCTGGCTGTGGGAATGCACTGCGCATGCACACGGCATCATATCTCTGATCGTACGTAACTCTATACAATGGGCGCCACATCCCTACACAAGCCGATTATATGCATTGTGGGCTGACGGAAGCATTTAATTGGACTGGTTTAGGCAGTTACATACGACAACGCATTACGTACTACCAGAGATACGCAAGGAAAAGATAAGATTCTGAACATGTAAGTCAGCTAAGTTATGTGCGTGAGAGGGGAGCGCCCGGAGAGGGCATTTTTCTTAGTTGTGCGTAACTTAGATACGCATGTGTACCTTAAATGATCTTAGGTCTGGATCAGGCTCAATGTTGGCTCAAATAGCTATAGCAGAACATAAAATATAGGTTAGATAAAAACGGACAGTCGTGGGTATCACTGATATAGGACTTGATTCACGCTTAAGAAGCTCTGGCTTCTTAAGAGCGTAATCTTCCGAAATGACCTACTAGGCGTGCTTAGTGGGTCATTGAGGCAATCTACATACCAGTTAGGGAAATAGATTGTTTCCATGCAGTCTTTAAAGACAGCACAGTGTAGTTTAGTTCGAAAAAAGCAGCCTAATGCCTACTACGCATGGTAAGATAAGGTACCTAAAAACG
>WWET01000006.1:1782286-1795845 GCA_011038615.1 Limnodynastes dumerilii | reverse complement strand
GAGGGTGGGAGGGCGGGCTAGGCGGCCATACGCTCGCACAGGAGTAGCCTTCAGCCGGCGTAAGGAAGGGGACATACGCCCGCACAGGGGGAGTGTCGGGGTAAGTGAACGCCGATACATCGGCATCGCATCGGCGTAGGTCTGGATCAGGCCCATAGTCACTAATTACTAGTCCCACAATGAATTCACACAGCAAATTCATGTCCACTGATTGAAAAAATTCTGTATGGAAGTTATATGATTGTTTTATTATTGTTTGTGTCATGGACATGAAGATTTCCTACTTCTTTTTGACAGGCAAGAAACGCTACTTCGTGTGTTGCGACTCAATTGGAATATGCAGATCAGCAAGCTCCCCTGACGTATTTCCCCTGGGCTCAAACTATTCCAACCATCCCAGCAGCTACTCATTCCATACAGTACCAAGCAGCTCCAACCACTATTCAAAGTCCACAGTTTGTCCCCATACCTATATCTCTAACAGAACCTGCACCAGAGGAACCTGGCGACTCAAGGCGCGACATCAACAATATGTCAATTGAGAAATTACTGAATGGAGAGGAAGAGAGTGATTCCTATGTTCTAAGCAATGCTCTGTCTATTGAGGGGCTTTAAGTTATGTCTCCAATTAAAAAAAAACTTAAAACTGTAGATTTAATAAAGTGTCAAATATTATCATTAAAAATGCATTGGAGCTTCATGTCTATTATGTACGGGGCAGTACGGAGACTCAGTGAGTAGCACTTGTGTCTCACAGCACTATGGTCATGAGTTCGACTCCTGGACTAGGCCTTATCTGTGTGGAGTTTGCATGTTCTCCCTGTGTCTGCATGGGTTTCCTCCGGGTGCTCCAGTATCCTCCCACAAGCCAAAAACATGCTAGTAGGTTAATTGGCGGTTGAATAAAGTAACCCTAATGTGTGTGTGTGTGTGTGTGTGTATGTGTTAGGGACCTTAGTATGTAGCTCCAATGGGACAGGGACTGATGTGAATGTGAAATATTCTATGTAAATCGCTATGTAATCGGATAGCGCCATATAAAAACCTGTTCATAAATAAATTATATCCAAGGTTGCATGTAAAACCCAAGACGATGGCCACCTTCATCAAAAATTCCAAACAACTGAATTAGATAACAATGGGGCAGATCCAGAACTACGCTTTTCCGTGATTTTACGCGTGGTGGAGACGTAAATTCGCAGTTACGTACGCACTGCGCATGCGCACCATAGAAAATACGCACATTCACGTAGCGTAATTGTGAACGTAAGGGGAATTCACGTATGTGTCACGTAAATACTTACGTGTGGGCGTACCAAATTTACATTTGTCAACAATACGTGCACGTGAAGTAAAGTAGGCGTGGGGTGGTATTTAAAGTGTACAGTATGGGCGTGCTAAGCTGCGTACGTTCACGTAGTCAGTACGTCCGTTCGCGGACGTACTCTGTTACGTTTGAAAAAGTTAAGGTAGGGTTTGGGCAGCTTGACAAAAAAAAAGTTAAGGTAGGGTTTGGGAAGCGTATCTTGACAAAATACGTACGTGCAAGGGGTGGGCCGAGGGGAGTGTAGCGAACTTACGTGTACGAAAATACGCTCCGCGAATAAACGTACGGCACACGTAGTTATGGATCTACCCCAATATGTTGTAATAATTCTTTGTATGCCTGCCTTTGTATAAGTGTAAGCATAGCAATTTCTTGCACTGAACACTTGCAGAGGACCTGATCTACCAAATGTATATTTCTGTCCCCTGAGGGGTTGATTTAACACCGTTCTTATATGTGTTCACAGTGGATGGAGTTTCAACTAAACAGGTCCAATAAGTGCAAGAATAGATATGCACAGCAAATGTATATAGATGTCCAATCAATGGTGTAATTGAATCTGGCTACACACTACCTGATAACTGAACTGAGCAGCAGATTATTGTCTGATTTGTCTAACCATCATATAATATATAGCATGAAGCAATTTGTCGGATAGCTGACAAAACGGTCCGTAGACACCTCCACCCAGTTATGATGATAGCCCTGATTACAGACCCTCCAACATGACCCATTCCATTAGGTTACACGCTCCTGAGCTTCCAACTGTCACACTCCCCTGGTTTAAATGAATTAACTGATATTTAACAAAGGTGGTTACCATAGTAACTGACAGTTGAAAACTAAGGAGCATGTTTTGTACCAAATGGAATGGGTCCTGTTCGAGGGTATGTTATTATCGCATTATGTGTGTGAACTATGAGATATAGCCAATGGCCAGAGCAATATGTCACTGGGGGCCAGATTTGCTAAGCTGTGGGTTTCCAAAAGTGGAGATGTTGCCCATGGTAACCAATCAGATTCTAGCTCTCACTTTTCTATTACTTACTAGAGAATGTCAGCTAGAATCTGATTGGTTGCTATAGGCACTCCACTTTTCCAAACCCGCAGCTTAGTTAATAAAACAATATGTCTTCTTCATTCCGTTTTTGATCCCATCCTGCATTTTTGTGATTTGCCCCTTGATGTTATATCAGTGCATGCATATGGACAGACTAAATGATGAAATCAAAATGATGGAAGATTATTTTTTTTAATAAGACAAATGTATGATTGTCACATGCTGAGCATAGGGAAAAGGTGTAATATAATTACAAGCAAATACCAGTAAATTGAAAAAACCTGGAAAAAAGCCTGAAACCTAAAAACCACAACTGTAATATAAAGACTGTAAACCTCAATTTCATTTCCACTCAATTATTATTTTCTAACCCTAACGCTATGTAATATGAAATTGAAAACCATCATATTAATAAAAGCTGTTATACTAGTATAACCTGTTTATAATATGAATATAAAGTTTCTTTGTTTTACTTGTATGAAATGTACTTGGTTTATTTGGGGGGGGTTTGAACTAATGTAACCCTGTAACAGAGGCAATCAATCAATCAGTAGAAACCACCATTAAGCAGACTCATGTATATACAAAATAAATATACCAAAAAAATTACGCAACAAACAGTAGGAAAGACACAATAGACAAAATAGGTAAAATATTTATATTCTAAGTAGAAAAAGTTTTGTTTTTTTAAGAATATGTAACCAAAGGACATCAACTTCCATGCATACCTAGTCCGTGTCAAATCAGTTCAAGCTAGGAGTGTCAGAACATTTTTAGAAAGCTAAAAAAATAAAATAATCTTTGTATAGGAAGCTGTGTGTGTGTGTGTGTGTGTGTGTTGGGCGAGCTTTAGCAGATGTGTGGAGAGGGGAAAGAGAGGGGGAGTGGGGCAATGGGCTTCAAATGGGCTGGTCTGCACAGTGCAACTCTCTCTGACTGAAATGCCTGCATTTTAGTCATAAAGACTCATAGGTGGCCTGCTTTTTTTAATACAGACTTTTTAAGTTATATAGGGCTAATTGCTCCCTCTGATGCCTCCTTTACATTAGGGGCTTTACCTTGCACCCCCACATCTCTGGGCCCCTGATTCAAGCGTAGCAAATGGGAGCTGTATGTTGGGAATCCTATTTTCTGGTATTCAAACCCTTTATGCAAGGATCCAACTGCTGTAAAAGTAGTTTTTCTAATCTGCCCTTCTATAATGTCCATGCAATCTGAGATACCTGGCTTTATGCTAAGATGGCAAATAAGACTTGCCTGGCCTTTTGGGTCACCGATATAGGTACACAGGTGAAAAAAAATTCTCATCTTAGAAGCTGAAAATTTTAGGTTGAATTACATTTTTGTGAAGCATTTTAAGAACACGAGTAAACACGAGTAAACATCCAGCATATAAATCCAGTATTGAAACCTTCTTGTGATGGTTTACATATGCAGGCAATCACACTTACCTGATGGACTTGATGAATAATGTTTATAATATGCACAGTGTCAAGACATGACATCTCAATAAGAGATTAGGGGTTCAGAATCAGGTTAAAGTTTCACATTTCCAAACTGAGCCTTGCGGTGCTTTGGTGTTGCCAACCAACGTTTTCTGACTCAAGGAAGCTGTCCTTTTATTTAGATGTCATTCTGGAGAACCTTGCATTAATAGAAATATAGATATTTGCATGGTATTTGTTGTCTTTTATTCGCTGATATTAATCAGTGATTCTTTGGAATTATGTGTTAGTGGAGCCATGTTTAGCAATTAAGTACCTTAGCATGTTGCCACTCGGGGCAAGATTTACCATGAGGCGAGTTAACTCGCCAGTAAAAATCGTCACACATCGCCGTAGTGGAACGTGAGTTTTTTTTTTTAACTCTTCGGATTTACTGAGGGACGAGTTTCACTAGCGAGTTTGAAGCTACGGCAATGTGTGTTATTATAAACTCCGGTGAGTTTGTATGAAACTCGTCAGAGTTTGCTAACGATTTGTATTAAAATCTGAAAATGCTAAAAAAAATGTTTCCCAGTAAACTCGCCGTTGTTTGCATTAAACAAGCCAGAGATCACATCATATACACTATATAAATGTAGGTCACTTCCTGATTGGAGTGTTTGCTTTGGAGGTGGTTAGCAAAGTTAACACTTGGTAGTGTTTTTATATATTACATTACTTGTTTTTTTATGTTTAACACATTATTATTTGATTTTTTTTAATACAATTACCTTAAAATAGCTAATACGTCCGAAATTACGCTACGTGAATGTGCGTATTTTCTATGGTGCGCATGCGCAGTGCGTTCAAATCTGCAAATTTACGTCTCCGCCACGCGAAAAATCGCGGAAATGCGTAGTTCTGGATCTGCCCCAGTGAGTTTAAACTCGCCGGTAAATACAAGCAATCTCCGGCGAGTGTCACAAACTTACCCTTAGTAAATCTGGCTTTTGCTGTTTTATTGGGTAGCAGGGCATGCAATTTATGGTTATCAATATTTTAAAAAAAATTAAACTGTCGGTTAAAATGGCGGAACAGCAGCTGCGCTTACACTTATATTTTTGGTGTAAGAGCAGGAATAGTTGGCAGTAGCAGCAACAGGGACAAGCAAGTAACTGGAATATCCTCCCATCTGAGGTGGTTGAGGTAACACAGTAGAACAGATTACACATGCTTGGGATAAATATAAGGATATCCTAAATCTCAAACTAAATTGACAGTAAACAGGGTCTAGGGTCAGTATAGTTTTAAATAAACAACTGGGAAGACTGGATGGTCCATGTGGCTCTTATCTGCCGTCACTTTCCTGTTTCTAAGCACAAAAAAAGGAAGCAGGGTGGCTAATTCACTTGTGTTCCCTTACGTGTGCTCTTGCAGGTGATATTGCCTGTGGTAGGTGATATTGCCTGTGGTATTGAGGGGAAACCGTCACTTTCTATGTTTCTATGTTTCTATGTTGCACTAGTGGTACAGAGTATTCCACTGTATTAATATAAGAAAGAGGGTGGTTTAGTGTATCGGCAGCCATGTTTCCCTGCACTTCCTCCTGAAATCCTGCACCAGGTCATTGGCTGACATAGGAGATTTTTAATGAATAATAGCCCCTATTTACTGTTAGCCCTGCATACCTCACAATTATTAAACAGCCCAATTAAAGTCTAAGGACCGGATTGACAAGTCGGCTGCCTCTGTGGTCAGAATTCTACACACACAACGGCAGCAGAGTTCAGACAGATCGCTGAGCGTATTTTTTGCACCTGGGCCCACAACTCGCTAGTTCCCCCTCTGCATAAATCCATCCTGGCCCCCATAACAGCATCTATTTCTTCTCACCAAGATCTTCCAAAAGGAAAAAAATAGAAAGTCGGCAACCCTGCGTTACATTATACCTTATATTCACCAAAAACTGTACTTTAGTCTGTACATGGTTTTAACAAGACAGAGTGTTAGTCCCACAGATGGCAATATATGTTAAACTGCCAAACTTGTCCCAGAGTCCATATAAATCTTATTTATCCATACACATATCGTATTGCATTCCATCCTTGCGTATGGGTACAGTGAAGAAAGACTTTTCTTATTTTGTTATTATGTTTATTTCTCTGAACTCTTTTACACGTTCTTAATGCTCAACACTTTCCTATGTGTAACTGCTGCCTACAAACTAGTGAGGCCCCTTGTGGCTACATGTAGAATGACGTTCTAGGAAAAACTCATCTCCCTCACTATCATGTAACATTAGAGCTACAGTAAACTAAACTAAACTATAAAACCATTTTATCATTGTTTAATATCCAAAATGGTAAACATCTTGTAAAGCCTCCATTTTTTTTAAATACAGTTTTATAGATTTTGAGGGCCCGATTCAATTGGCGGCATTATTTTTAAAAATTTTGCAACGGAAAAATACGACGCTATCGCCGGTCATTTAGCGTAAAATATACGCTAATTCAATAGTTTTTTTATTGCTGCGAAAAAAGAGCAGGCAGCGAACGAGAAATTTAACGGCAATTTAAAAAAAAACTTTTTTGAACATCGCAACTCACTTCCTTCTAGCAGGAAGTGCCCGGCGCTAATGACAGGTTCACTGTCATTAGCCAGTGTCTGAAATATCGTTCTCACGATATTTCAGACAGTTCTACAAGCATCAGCATGCCCTGTCGGGCACAGGTGACAGGGCATCGTTAAAAATCTGCACCTCTCACAGGGGTGAATTTTGAATTAACGCTATCGGTTAAAAAAAAAAGGCGTATTTTTAACGCTGCTAAATAATTGAATATCAAAAAAATACCGCCCGTTGTTTTCCAAAAAATTGCGTTAAAAATACGCCAGCGAACGCTTTTACCTCAATTGAATCGGTTCCTGAGACTTTAGCTAGTGTTTATTTTATTGCATTAAAGAACAATGGGCCTGATCCAGGCTGAAGGTCGTTTTACATACGCAAGAGTAATTAACTTATGCACTGCTAAGGATAAAGCGCTCCCCCTGGCACTCATATTGCACACACGTAACTTAGATGACTTTTGTGTGCAGAACCCTGCCATAAGTTTTCCTTGCGTAACTCTGGTCATAAGTATTGCCTTGTCTTATGTAAGTGCCTAATAAGCCCATACTGTACAATTTAAATGCCTCCCCCCACCCACAATACAAGATAGTGTCCTGGCAGGGCCATATTAACAATGGGGCTAATGGGGCCCCAGGCCTCCATCTTAAAATAGGCCCACACACATTGCAGATCCCCAGGCCTCCCACTGCATCATGCTCCAAGGCATACTATATAGTGTGGGCCCTTGCTCATTTTCAACCCCAGGCCCACATGGCCCTCAATCCGGCCCTGGGTCCTGGAAGTGAATCTCCACACGAGCAAGGGGAATAGCCTTCCCTCTACTGCAGTGGAGGCAGAGGTCTATATTCAGTCCTTTGAATTATGGTCTGAATCCTGACTCACGTAAAATACTTGTGTACAGGAAATGTTAACATGGGTTTACGATGGTGGAACAGGTGCTTTGTTATGCATGTGGAAGGGGAGGGGGGGAGCTGTATGGAAATAGTACAGTGAGGTTTGCTAAGTGATCTTCGGAGGTCTGCTATCCACACTTCTGATGTGTCCTCACTTTGTGTGAGGACGAATCAGGAATCTTACAGTTGAGGTCTGATGGGCTATGGTGAGGTTTGGTGGGGTCTGGTAGGGTTTGGTGGGGTCTGGTAGGGTCTGGTGAGGTCTGGTAGGGTCTGGGTCTTTCGGGTGGGGTCTAGCAGTGCTGTGCTCTATTGTAAGTCTTGTTTCAGTCCACGCTTTTCACAAGAGGCTTTTATAAGGACTAGAGGATTGTTAAGTGTTTTATTTAAAAATCCTGATTTAATAGCGGGTGTTCTCTCTGGGATGAATGCTAAGCAATCTAATGAAGTTCGCCGTTGTTTTGTAATCTTACATCTGATATGATATATAAAAGGTTTAATACCATGTAATAAATGTCTATAAAAAACTTTAAAAGCTTGCAGATTTAAGGAATGTACAAGCTTAGAGAGAACAGGCTAAAGCATGTTTGTCAGATGTTCCCTGCCAAGAATGATGAGTAGTCAGTTGCCTTATCTGAAATATGTCAGAAAAAAAGAACATATCAGGTTGGCAATTTGCTGATATTGGTGTTCTGCCCTAGGTGATAGATAGCAGGCATTGTTATTTCCAATAGACTAGTTCTATCAATTTTACTCTCTCCAAACTCTGCATGTTTACATCCTTGAATGTTTCTAGCATGTTTGATGATGTAGGTCATGCACAGTTGCCCTACTTTGCTTGGTCCCTAATGGATTTGTGTCCTAAAATTTTTATAGGTTTAATGTAAAAATTATTAATCACAGAAAATAAACATTGAAACCCAGTGATGTTTTAGCAATATTCACTTTATTTATATTCACTTTATATATTTAAAAAAATATATATATTATATTTAATATATAATTTACACATACAATTTGGTGAGGATGCATCAGCTGAGTGACCAAAAGTACCTTTATTCTGCCCCCTGAAATTATTTTGCATACTACAACAGGAAAAGTATGTAGAAAACCATTGCAATGCAGTGTCAGTGCTTGGTAGATCACACCCCTTGCTCATATGAAGTTCCATCCTAGTGTTACGAGACTGCTTACTTGAAGTGGAATCTAACTGAGAGTCTGGTCTTCACTGTTGCCTACTGATGGTGGGGACAGACTTTGCTGCAGATACTCAGCAGGTAGCAACCTGCAGTCCAAATGCATTGATCAATCTTGGAATCTCTGGAATGCCCTTAGGCAATACGACAGACACGAACGAACAGGCATGGAAGGACTTACCCCAACAAGATAAGCAAGGTAAAGATCCATAAAGAACATGTTACATATATGAGGCAGGACCCAGACCGGGTTTATGATAGGAACGATCCAGGAACTGAAACAAAGACTGGATATATTTTGAGACAAAACATTGTAGTGACAAGAAGAGCCAGGTATGTGGATGCCAGAATAGAGAAGGTAAAGGTACTGGAGACAAAGTAAGGTAAGGGCAACAATACACAGGGAACAGGCATACAAAGAACCAAGAAATAGTAATCAGATACAAAGTAACAAGAAAATAAGGCAGGTACTGGGTTCAGGCTCTGGGTTTAGGTACAGTCAGGATAACAAGAATAGGTAAGGCAAACATAAAACAGGACAGGACAAATATAAAGCAAGAAGAGCCAGATAGGAATAGGTACCAACAGAGGATAAGAACAAGGCAGGAACAATAAACAAAAAAAGAAAGAACTGCGCCATCAAGCTAAATCACAAAAGCAAGACAGTATAACCAGCAAGGGAGAAGATTCCCTGCCAGTTATTTAAAGGCCAAATGACCAGTGCAGGAGAAGTAGTCAAGCCTGCTCACACTGACTGGCCTTGTTCCCTGCTCCTAAGAATGCAAAAATAGAGGCCTACCCCATCTAAGTGATCGGAAAAAACACCCAATCTGCAGGATTCAGGCCTAAGTGTGCCCATAATCATTTGATGGAATGATTACATGGATTCTACGCGATCATCCATCCAGCACCATTATCTGCCATTAATTGTCCATTGTTGTGTAACCTACACTGAATGATTAATGTTTGCTTAACATATTCAATTGTTTCTAGACTTAAGCTGGCTACACACTATACAATGTGTTTGGCTCCTAACATAATGAGCCCATAGCCAGGGTCATTGTGTAGTGGCAACATGCTTGTTCTCTTTCTTCAGTGCAAAAACGGAATTCCACAAATGTCTGCTGTGCGTCTATTTTACACTGAAGCACAGTTCAGGTCAAATTTATTTATACAAAACTTTGCATAGTGGACAAACACTACCCATTAATTGGGACTCTGTACTGCCCTCTGGTGGCCATATTGTTTAGGTAGCCTAAATAATTTAACTGTCAGAGTGTTTTTAGTCTGTTTTTAGTCTGTTTTGTTGGCATTATAAAAAATCGGACCTTGTCATACAATGCACAGTAATCAGACCAATCACTTAATAATTTGTATAAAATCTGTTGTACATAAAATGTCATACCAAACAGTTCCTTTGCTTTCCAAATGACCTTTCGATACAGGAAATATATTTAAAGCCTTATTAACATCCCTGCCTAATATAACAAGCAACTTCTGACAAATTGTATAAAAGAGCCAATGTTGAAAGTCACATTGGACCGGATCAAGACTACCCCAAAAATTCATCAAATTCCGAATGAGAGCGTCGCAATCTCTGTGATCCAGTGTTTAAAATTCTAACACTTCCAATGTGTTTCGGCAGTAAGTGAGAGGCATTAAGTATTACAAAATATAGTAATGGCGGAAAATCAGTTGACTGCAAGATCTTCATTTTAAGTAGTGATGGATCGGAACATTTAAGATAAAGTGAAGGTGTCGGAACTCAGTGTGAACAATAGGATTGGTCACCCATGTGCTCGCTGGGATGTATGGATACAGGGGTGATCCACTATGAGTTTCCTGCTGCCACTAGATTTAGACCTCTGAATCCAATTGATTTTGATTAAACCAAATCCATTGGATCATCTGGTTAAATAAGGGTCACAGTATTCATTTATGATCTCACCTTGGGCGAGTAAGAATCTCAAAATGTTCCAGTTTCGGTTTTGGCTTGACCGTCCTATTGAAATAAAGGAAGAATATTAGGAAACCTTTTTATACAAGTCATGGGATGTCAACCCCTTGTTCCAATAGGAATTTGAATATTCTGGAGAACTCTTTCATTCAAAAATGCATTGAGATAAGTGTAAAGCAATCAGAAATTCCTCTGAACTTAAGAACCTTCAGTTTGCTGTTTTTTGTTTTTTTTTTTAATATTAAGTATTTGGGTATTCATATGCCAAAAAGTCTAGAGTTTATGTATTCATCTGATATGCTATGACAAACGACATTCCACGTTCCTGGGAAGGATCGGAAGTGCTCAAGTTGTTCTGATTTTAATCCATCACTATTTTGCTATTGTAGCCCATGTCCTGTATAAAGGTTTTGACCAAATTTGTGGTAGATTGTCTAAACACTAGGTTTTAACTCCAACTTACACTCAATGAAAATGAAAAAGCCAGCCAACTTCACCGAAAATTACAATAGGTTGAATCCAGACTTAAGTAAGTGCTTGAAATTAGTTACGTCTGGGCTAAACCATGTTAATTGCAGGGGAGTCATATTTCATCTGTTGGAAACAGTATTAGAATTGAGAGGTGATGTTTCCTATTCTAAGTCTAAATAACAGTGTGATAGTAAAGCTGGTCAGTATCTGTGTGCAGTAAACAATTCAAAGATAAATCCCTACATGCAAAGAATTAACTTGAGCTTGCAAAGAATACAATTAACTTGACTCCCCCTGCAATCAACATGGTTTAGCCCAGGAGTAACTAATTTCAAGCACTTACTTAAATCTGGATCCAGCCCTTTGACACTTTGCCCAGTCCTCCATAGGTCAAAATGTTCCCCTTTTTTTTCTATTCCATGGTAGGAATTTAAGAGATGGAGGCCATCAGCAATTTTCACAAGAAATGTAGAAAGTTAAAATTTTTCACTGTGCAATGAAATATGTAACATTATTAACAATGCAAAGTTTCAGTTGGGATGCAGTTGCCAGTCTTTTCATTCAGAATATTTCTGCGACGGGTTATGGGGACAGGGTCAGGGTGTGGTGGGCTACGGGGACGTGGAAGGTTTGGGTTAGGCTGTGGGACATAGAGGGTTAAGGTTACGGTTAGGCTGAAGAAAATGGGGGGTTAAGGTTAGGCCAGTAGAAAGTGAAGGTTAGTATTAGGCTGCGGGACATGGGAGGTTATAGTTAGGCTACTTGAAGAGGAGGCTTAGGTGAGGGTTAGGGTAAGGGTTAAGGTTAGGGGAAAATCTTGCCTGTCGCCATTGCAGCTGACGGATCTACGGAGGACATGGGCTGCACTACCGGAACACGATGTGTCAAAATTTGACACATCGTATCGGTGAATCACACCTCTTTTAATGACATATAACATAAACAAAAAACTTAAGGTATTCCCTCATCTCTCGGGGCACTGTGGGCCCGATGTAGATTTGTACACACGCAGTATGTTTTAGAGTATCCCAATGTTTTATAGCACTTAGAAAATATAGATATGTAATTGCAAGCAGTAATGAGTTATATGCAGTCTAGACATACACACCCTGTATTAAAGGGTGGTAAGTAAGGGTTAGGTTCAGTTAAAAAATATGTCAGTTCGATGAAAAGTGAATTAACTTTCATCCACTCACCCTGGTGCGGGTACATATGCACATATTATGGAAGCTGTGATGGATAGATCATCATCATATGCTAATTACGTATATGTTGCATAAACATACTTATACAATACACCAATCTGTATTGGGTATTGTGACTGGTAGAAATGCACATTATTTGCCTAGGATTTTTATTTAACCATCCAAAAATAAATAAAAAATGAGTGTATTCTACTAACAATACAGAGGAATAAAAAAATGAAAATGTACAAACAGCATGTGCTGAGAGGTGATGTTTTGTATCTGGACTAAATGAAAGCTTTAATAAAAAATATAAGTATATTAAGAGATATTGACACCATACATTTGTAATACTGCTCTATAGATTTATGACATTATATAAAATACACCTGTGAATGAGAAATGGAAAAAAAATTCACTTTGATCATTTCCTTTCATGTAATTTGCTGTAACAAGGTTACTGTGAAGTCTTCATTCATTCAGAAGTACAGCAGTATTGTTAAACCTCAGTTATTTAATGTATACATGAACCTTATAAAAGCATATGCCTGTGTAATAATACTTTATTGCAGCTGTTAAGAAAGCGTATATAAAAAGGATTTACTATCTAAAATAGGATGCTGCTTTGCAATAAAAATCCTGCCATCAACAGAAAGTTTTATTTTCAGTAAATATATATAGACAGAAGACACCACACTATAGAAAACAACCAACTTAATCAAGAACTAACAAGAGTTCCCTGGGTTATAAACAAACAAAAGCCATTTGTGAATCCTCTTCATTTAATATGACAACTAGAGAGAGACAGGGCTGACCGGGACCAAAGATCAGCAATGGTATTTACAGCACACCGGCCCACCTGCACACTGAGGGGAAAATACATAAAACCATAGGGCCTGATCCAGACTTAATAACGACAGGCAATTTCCGCACACAGTCTGTGGGAATTCACTGCACATGTGCGGAGTAGATGTTACTTATTGTAAGGGATGTCACGAACTCTGTACGATAGTTCCTGACATCCCTATGCAAGCTGATTATACGCATAGAGGGTGGGGGGAGGAATTTAAATTGTACAGTATGGGCGGGATTAATCACTTATGGATGACAAGGCATTACGTACGCTCAGAGAAACGCAAGGAAAAGTTAAGGCAGGGTTCTGGACACATAAGTCAGCTAAGTTATGTACGTAAGAGGGGAGTACATTATACTTAGTAGTGCGTCATTTAGGTACGCTTGCGTATGTAAAACTATCTGGATCAGGCCCATAATGTTTCATAAAAATAACATTTTATTAAGAGATGTTGTTAAAATACTGTTACATTTTGATACATGCATTATATATATATATATATATATATATATATAGGTTATTATGTTTTTTGTAAGCAGAATAAAGTTATGATTATCTAGTGCAAGAC
>WWET01000006.1:1758984-1780573 GCA_011038615.1 Limnodynastes dumerilii | reverse complement strand
AGATAGATATGAGATAGATAGATATGAGATAGATAGATAGATAGATAGATAGATAGATAGATAGATAGACACAGTCCAAAGATTCTGTCACTCCTCCTTTATGCAGTAACTGCTCCAGGTGCTCTTCAATAAGTCAATACAAAGAATCCAACAGAGATGAAGTCACTCAGGAGACTCAGGATAACACCAAGAAAAGTGCCTTGCCGGCCACTTATTTATTAAAGAACCGACGTTTAAGTCACATACCAATGACTTTCATCAGGGTGTACATACAATAGAGACAATGATAGATAGATAGATAGATAGATAGATAGATAGATAGATAGATAGATAGATAGATAGATAAACATTCTCCTTGATTTTTTGATTTGTGGTGAATCTTATAGGGCTCACTAGGAAGATCATGTTGTGTAAATATTAATTTATGAATTCACAGCTCAGCTAGTGCTGAGTCAACAATTACAATTTCACATAGTGCCAAATCCAAATTAAACAACGCAATTTCTTCACACGGTGTTACGTTGTTGCACAATATTTCCCTTTCTCATCATCCTCAATGTTGTTGTCGCTTTCTTTTTCGTGTGAAAACTAATATTTTGTTCATGGTTTACATGCACCTGCTACAACAATAGCTCCAATTCCATGTCACTTGTTTCTATAGTATAAATGATCAGTCTGCATATAAATGTCCTTAATCACTTATTTGAAATAGGATTTGTTCTGCTTTGTCAATAACACCAACGGTGCTTCCCATTGTAACAGAGCCAGATTCTCATTGACTTTCTGATGTCATGGCTTTATGTCACTGTTGTAATAAAAATCAGTCCATGCCACTGAATAATCATATATTTGTATTGGTTTAAAGCATGCATTAGAAGATGACAAGTGCGACAATCACAATGTATCACAATTGTTAGGTCTCAGAGATAAGAACCTTTACTTTAGGTGTATTGATTGAAAAGGTTAATCTGGGTACACAGCCATTCAATCATACTTTAATGGCTCTTCGATTGCACTAACCAAGACCTAGACTGACTGAGATTGTTAGTCTTGGTGGCCACACCGATTCACGCGCACACACTATTCCAATTAAACTTCCCACGGGTAATGTTTAGGCCCAATAACGTCACTCCCCAAGATAAACATACCACACAATGAAATGCCAACACCTGTTTGTGGGTCTAAAATGTGAATTTATTAATTAAAGCTATTATTTTTTTTTATGTAATATTGGGTCTGTAACTCCCCCGACACTAACCTCTCTCATGCAGAGTTCTGGACACTTAAATATCCAGAAACCTTTCATAACTCCTACCGGAACTGCATATTGCTGCCCACTTCACTCAATCTACCTGAAGAACACTTGACTTCTGAAAGCGGCTTGCGGAAGTCGGTGTTACTGTTAAATGAGGATAAGGCCCATTGAATTTAGGATCCAAGGTGGATCATGCTACAGTTAACCTAAAATTGATGGGGGACCCATAGCCACACCATCCCTTTCCTCCCCAGACATCTTTAAGATTGCTTACTTGTACTGCTGTAATGGTACATGGGATCCGCTAAGCTGTGGTCCCTGCATTGTACAGTACTATGCAGGAGCCCTGGGTCAGCTGATCCCAGGTGGTGCTTACTTTGCCTGCTCAACTGCTAAGCTGTCATGTCCATGACAGTTGAATGGCTAGCAATACATGGAAGTGCCGCTGCAGAGGATCAGCTGAGCCTCGATTCCTGAACAGACCGCTCACCTCAGGATACTAGCTGAGCAACTTGTGTGTTCTACAGCAGCCGCCAGCATTAGGATCCCTAACCATTTCCATGCCACCACTCCAGGCATGGTGCCCTAGGCAGCTGCTTAACTCTGACCAGTGGTAGCACTGCCCTGGGCAAAATGCAAATTTTAGGACCCTTAAACCGTCCCTGAACAAAATAGTAACTAGTGCACTTTCCTTCTGCCATTGGCCCTGCAGCTCACCTAAGTGCTTTTGGAGACCACCCACACAGACAAGACTCAACTTAGGTCACTCCTTACCTACGGCCGAGTACATTACCAAACCTGCCACCGCAGTTCACCATCACTTGCACCAATTTTACCAAACTAAATAAGCAAAACTGCTTTCCACCAACAGCTAAGACTTAGCCAGCCAGCAAGCAACACCAAAGTAAATAACAGTGGACGGAGGGAAAACTTAAGGAAGAAAAAGAATCATTTCTTGTTCCAGTAGACCTTAATACCTTCCTATGGAAAGCAAACTCCTCCCACACTTGTTGCTTGAACAATCAACTAGAATCACTTGATTGGCATTATGGAAACCACCACACCCAGGAAGTATAACTGTAATCAGACCATTTCCCTTAACCAGCGGATCTGAGCTCTCGATCTATTCTATAAATATCTTCTTAAAAGTTGTGCTTCTACACACACTACTCAGACATTGTCACATACTTTCAATCAATTGTATAGTGGGATAAGGCAAACAATGCCACCAGATATGTATGAAACATTATTAAGTATTGTCATCACTAGGGCTTTATGTACAGTTGTTCATATCTCTGTAAACTTGCTTTTCTTTCAGTTACCATGCTCATAAAACATTTAAAAAAAAGTTTACTTTTGTGTACTTGCAGCAATGGCAAATAACAAGAGGAAAAGGAGAAGCATCAAGGAATGGTTATAGAGACCTTTTCTAATGAGACACAGGACAAAAACCCAGATGATTTTAACAGACAATATTAAGCCTGTAATAAAAGCATAGAAAGTTTACAGTAGTTATATGGGTTTAATGATATTGTGGGACAATGATGATGCACCAGAATTAATCCACACTGCACATTAAAATGTAGATGTTAACTCTATATGGTCTGGGGCAGGAATGACCCAGCCAGTGGCTCTCCAGGTGTTGTAATACTACGAGTCCCAGCAAGCTTTGTCAGATATCAGATATGTCTAAGCTGGTAAAGTATGTTTGGACTCGCAGCTTCATAACACCTGTGGAGTCACAGGTTGGGCAGACCTGCTGTAGGGTATCTTTCTAATGTCTCAATGTACTAAAAAGGGTGTGTGGAGACAAACATTAACGTAATACATGTTATATGTACATGTTGTAAAGAATATATACCACACTTAAGAATTTAGATTTTATTTACTGCCAGCTGCAGCCCTAGGTTTTGCGGGGCCCTAGGCGAAAATTTCGATTTTCACAAACACAATAATTCTTCTTCTTGCCATGACGGCGTCCTCTCCTCCTTTATACTAAGATTGTGATTCCTCCGCGGCGCGCCCTGTCTTCACATCAGCGTGCGTCAAGATTATTAATAGACGGCCGCACAGCCGTGGAAGACGTCGGGGCAGAGAAGAGTTCAGGTCAGACTGAACCTGCCGCCTGTGGATTGCCTCAGATACCCGGCGGTGTGCCGGCGGTACTGGTACAGTTTTTCACAACTGTGATTCATGCCCTACCCGGAGTGTGGACAGGGCATGCAGTGCCGTACTGGCTGGCTGCTGTGGAACGGCGGGTGGGGGCCGGAGTAGGTGTGGGGCCCGCTAGCCTTGGGCTGCCTCTGTTTACAGCAATGGAACATACAATATTAAAGAAGTGCATTCAAAATTAAAACAAACCCAAATGTTAACATTTCACATTCAGTATACGTCAAGAACAGTGTCCCAAATGGACCTGATTTACACTTAAGAAACACTGGCTTCTTATGCGCGTAATTAATCCTAAAAGTCTTACCCTCCCTTCCTAAAAGCCTAACCCTAACCCCCCCCTCCCAACAATATAAGTCCCCAGAGAGGTCACTCACCTCTCCAGTGTGGTCAGTGGCGGGTATGCGGCAGGTCCTGCGAAAATTAATGGCCGATTGGCATCCTCACTCATTCCTAAAAAAAAATTTGAAAATGAATGCCTATTCGAAATAGAGACAGCCAAAAGGGAACTTTCGGTTGTCTCTTTTTTTAAAAGGAGAAGGGACTGCAACTACACAATGTCTGAGCAGTGCTATATACACTGTGTGGAGATGGGATAGAATCATTGCCTCTCAATTTTCATTTCACTTTACAAAGTTCAAATTTGCCTTCCAATGCCGTGCAACATGGTTTCTACCGAGGTGCAAATTTGCCGCTATTCTTGCTGTTACGCTCAGCTCTGGATCAGTTCCATGATCTCCTTTGAGGGGCTAGATTTGACTAAACTTCTCAAAAAGAAAAATTGGAGATGTTGCCCATAGCAACCAAGCAGCTCTCACTTTCCTATTACATACTAGAGAATGTCCACTATAATTTCATTGGTTGCTGTGAGAAACATCTCATCTTTTTGGGTTGAGAAGTTTTGTAAATCTAGCTTCTAGAATCAGATCCTGACAATTTAGGCAGATATTGAACTTAGAAAATAACCTATTAATGCAGATTACTTCCTAAGGATTCATAATAAATCGACAATACCTTATTATAAATATTATGAAAGATTTGATGAACATTTGAAGCAACACGTTACACCTTTTCCCTAACTTTCATTTAGCTATCTTGTAGTATTATCATACACAAAGATAAACCAAGGCTTAAGGCTATGAATTTACATGAAAACAAAGAGAAACTTTTAGAATGTCACTGATAAATATTTCCTCAAGGTCTCCCCCCAGGAGAAATTGTTAAAATTACTATGAAAAAATTCTTTGTGGGGTAAAAGTGATGTCTGCTTATCTCAGAGATCACTCATTTACATATCTTTATAGGAATGTCTTTGTTGGAAGTGTCCCTGTCTTATAACGCCATACTGTTGAAAAAAAATAGGTTTTCCAAATATACAAGATTCAGGCACATTAAGTATTTTACAGATATTTTTTCCGAGCTACTTAATATAAAATCAGTGGCGTAACTACTGTCTATAAGAATGCACTGTCGCCCCAAAAGGCTGTGCTGGTCAATCTGCAGTCAAAAGATAACGGTACCAGGCCAATATTCAGTACCAGGCAAGTGTGCAAGAGGCAGAGGTGGATTAATGGCACCCAGAGCAAGGTGAATGCTATGACCAATCCCCCTTCCTGTAGTGTTGTTTCCAGGGGGAAAGGTAAGCATATTCTAGATACACCCATGCTACACCCGCATTAGTGTATCTATAATGGGTGCAGGGTGTGCAGTGTACACAGGCCCATCAGAACAGGGGTCCACGTGGCACACACTCTACACCAAAATCTATGTCATTAGATTAGCCTCACCCTAAGACCCCTCTCCTCGCAGCCTGACCCTAACCCTCCCCTTCTATGGCCCTAACCCTAACCCTCCCCTTCTATGGCCCTAACCCTCCCTTCCTAAGAGCCTAACCCTCCTAAAACTAAGTCAGCAGTGGGTGCAGTGGCACACTCACACATTCATTTAAAAAATTCTAAAATGGATGCCTATTCGAAATAGAGACAGCCAAAAGGGAACTTTCGGTTGTCTCTTTTTTTAAAAGGAGAAGGGACTGCAACTACACAATGTCTGAGCAGTGCTATATACACTGTGTGGAGATGGGATAGAATCATTGCCTCTCAATTTTCATTTCACTTTACAAAGTTCAAATTTGCCTTCCAATGCCGTGCAACATGGTTTCTACCGAGGTGCAAATTTGCCGCTATTCTTGCTGTTACGCTCAGCTCTGGATCAGTTCCATGATCTCCTTTGAGGGGCTAGATTTGACTAAACTTCTCAAAAAGAAAAATTGGAGATGTTGCCCATAGCAACCAAGCAGCTCTCACTTTCCTATTACATACTAGAGAATGTCCACTATAATTTCATTGGTTGCTGTGAGAAACATCTCATCTTTTTGGGTTGAGAAGTTTTGTAAATCTAGCTTCTAGAATCAGATCCTGACAATTTAGGCAGATATTGAACTTAGAAAATAACCTATTAATGCAGATTACTTCCTAAGGATTCATAATAAATCGACAATACCTTATTATAAATATTATGAAAGATTTGATGAACATTTGAAGCAACACGTTACACCTTTTCCCTAACTTTCATTTAGCTATCTTGTAGTATTATCATACACAAAGATAAACCAAGGCTTAAGGCTATGAATTTACATGAAAACAAAGAGAAACTTTTAGAATGTCACTGATAAATATTTCCTCAAGGTCTCCCCCCAGGAGAAATTGTTAAAATTACTATGAAAAAATTCTTTGTGGGGTAAAAGTGATGTCTGCTTATCTCAGAGATCACTCATTTACATATCTTTATAGGAATGTCTTTGTTGGAAGTGTCCCTGTCTTATAACGCCATACTGTTGAAAAAAAATAGGTTTTCCAAATATACAAGATTCAGGCACATTAAGTATTTTACAGATATTTTTTCCGAGCTACTTAATATAAAATCAGTGGCGTAACTACTGTCTATAAGAATGCACTGTCGCCCCAAAAGGCTGTGCTGGTCAATCTGCAGTCAAAAGATAACGGTACCAGGCCAATATTCGGTACCAGGCAAGTGTGCAAGAGGCAGAGGTGGATTAATGGCACCCAGAGCAAGGTGAATGCTATGACCAATCTCAATCCCCCTTCCTGTAGTGTTGTTTCCGGGGGGAAAGGTAAGCATATTCTAGATACACCCATGCTACACCCGCATTAGCGTATCTATAATGGGTGCAGGGTGTGCAGTGTACACAGGCCCCTCAGAACAGGGGTCCCCGTGGCACACACTCTACACCAAAATCTATGTCATTAGATGAACCCTTTTTCTACCTCTCTTTTTTTATTTTTCATTTTCTGTGGGTGGGGGAAGGGTGGTGCGGTGTGCTGTGTGTGAGGGAGCTTGCTCGGGGGTGGAGGCTATGTACAAATCCTGCACAAGGGCCCCTTACTACTTAAAAACGCCCCATACATCTTCTTAGGGCGAAAAGATAAAGCAATTCCAGCTCTGTCCCTGTTGCATAGTTCAAAGGGTCATGAAAGTCCAATTACGTGACACTGCTTCTTCCTTTTTTGATTGGATAGATGCTTTTACCGCTAATACGACCACATATTCATGTCTACATGAATGTATGACAGGGTTGCTGACTTTTCAGGAATGTCTGAGAGAATCCCGAAATCTGGTATCTGGGGAAGCAGACAAATCTCCGCAAGTCTTGCCCCACTGCCTGTCACAGCAATTCCTAGATTCTGTGGGACTTGATGACATCATTTTCATCATCAAATTCTGCCCACCCCCAGAAACACTATGAACAGCAGTGATAATGGACAGGGGCGGGGCTTCAGGACACAATTCGTAAATTGTGCTATTAAGCCCCGCCTCCATATCTGCATCTATTTCTTCCCTCCGAGGTCTCCCAGAGGTTATAAATAGAAAGTAGGCAATCCTGATGTATAATCAGGTAACAAACAAACAGGGCCATCGCAAAGCAGTCAGCGGAGGAAAGCGCAACGTTTTAATTGACAGGGAGGCGCCGACCACCCCAGAACTGACCCTGCAGAAACAAATCCATCAAATCACTAATTAGCCATTGCATGTGATCGTGTCACCGAAAACATCACCAATGCGATTCATTTCATTCAGATACTTAACTTTAATCCGCTTTAGTTTCGTTTTCTATCATTTCTGGGATGAAAATTTCAGGAAGCTGTACAAACATGATATTACTGGCATATCCATGTATTTTATGGCTTTATGGGAAATGACAAGATCTGTGTGGCATTTGCTCCCTTACGGGAGAAGACTGGGGAGAATGGGTGGGGCATCTCCGTGCCAAGTGCCCGAATGTAAACACCGCAACACCTGCAGCAGCTGCAGACTGGAGCAAACACACCTACTACAAACAGCAGAGCAACCAGGAAGCTCTCCCACCCTCCGCTTATAACTGCTGTGCTGCTTCTATTGTCATCGACAGACTTGCCCTTTGTTCCCTCTGAGAAAACTTCTCCCAGTGACAGCAGAAAGTAGACAGGGAAATGGGTCCTATTTTGCCCTTATACGTTCACAGCTTGAATCTCTTTCTTTAAGCAGTGGCTAAAGTAGAACTTATACAGAGCTGCACTTACGCCTATTTCTGAGGTGTAATTGCAGTGTGCATTTTTTTTAGGCACGTTCGCACAACGGGAGTGAGCACAGAAAGACGGGCACAAGGTAGCTGATATCTGCCTGTTCTCTGCACTAATGTAAGAGGGGTTTATGATAATCAGAAAGTGGGAGTTCTAAACTGCCGCGAGCGCAGTAACTGTTTAAATGCCTTGCGAATCCTCCTAAAATTTTGCACCAGCTCAGAACTGTTGTGTCAGATGAAGGAGATTTTTTATCATAAAGCCTCCATATGGACCTTAACTCTCTGTGCGTATTTTGTTCCGATTATGCTAAAGTATGTGCAGACTTTGCTTAACTTTCTACTTACAGTGTAGAAAGATCTTGTTAGATCTAAACTCTGTGTGCAACAGGTTTCCGTGCGTGACATCTGTATAGCGCAAATCGCAAGTAATCGCCAAGATACGCACAAGGCCTGCATATATTACTGTAACAGTTGCGTACATTATTAAGTGTGAATCCAGCTCAAAATGAACCCTGTTCTTAGTGTAACAGAAGCCCTGCTCACCTTACAAATTAGGTGCCGGATTCAGAGCTACTGCGTTTTCTGTACTAATGGCAACCGTGCAAGTGAATGCAAAGGTGTTCCCCAACCCCCTGTCCGTCCATAGTGTATTGTGCCAGGGAGCGGGGTGAGCACATTCTATAGCTATAAGGAAGTGTTTTTACCTAAATGCACATTGATTGCTGGGTTCTCCTCTTTGTGCCTCACGTTAATTCTTACTGTACTGAAAGTCTGTGGAGAAAATGAAGACAGCTGCCATTACACATCTCCCCCATTACATATTTCCCTTTTTCCATTACATCTGCTTATCGTTCTCTCCTCCCTAATGACATACTGTAATTGCCTTATTGTGCTCCCTCTCCAATACACTTCCTCTCACTGCACCCCCACCATACACATGGTCCCCCCAATGTCCCCCTTACATTTACACATCTCCCTTAATTAGTTTTAAGGTGTGATATTTGTTGAAGAAAAGAGGGCAGTTGGACGCTGCCGCTATTCATGTGGACTTATTAAGACTTTATATGTTCACCCCGAATTTATTTATTTAGTTACCTGTATACCTATATGTTTTTTTAAAATGATATTTAAAAGTATTGATATTAACCCTAAAACTAACCTACTAAACTATATCCCTTAACCTACCCTGACCGGTCATCGGGAAGCGTCGGGTCCGGCGGCTGTTTTGCGTTGGGATTTTCCGAATGGGGCCTTATTCTAAATACACAACCAACAATTAGGTGTCAGCAAGTAACTAGGGGTGTGTGATAGGGGCGGCCGCCCAGGGCTCCAATATTAAGGGGGGCACCAGTAAGTTAATATTTAATGTTACATTGGTTTATAATTAAGGGTTGGGGCACCATTTTTCTTGTTACAGCTCTGGCTGTCAGCAGTGTGTAAGTATGACGGCACATGGCGGCGCCCTCAGGCCTCAGCACCATGCGCATTGCTAAATATCGCTGTGCTTATACCTGAAAAGAAAAGTGTAAACACACCTCTGGATCAGGGCCAAGTGTGGAAGTGACATATCCTTGCCCTTGAATTTCAGCACATAGTTTTAATGATCTTATTACAGATTAATTAGATAAATACAACTATAACAGGCGTACGGAAATATAAAACCTTTTGATTAAGGTCATTTAGTAAACTGAATACCGTTTAAATTTCATCAGCATCAGTTGAGGAAAAAAACTGCACTAAGTCTACACAGCTGTAAACTTTATAGAAGACATAGAAAATGCTGGGGAGTCTGATTACACGCTCACATTTCCACAACAAAATCCAAAGTATAGAATATTAAGCTGCATCTAATGAAAGGCTGAATAAAATATTGGTGATGTTGTTGTGGTACTTTTCCAAAATCATTCTAATGTGAGCAAGAAATGATAAAATATTTTAGAAATAATTTCTGAACTGGCTGGGAAATCGATTGCTTCTGCCTGAACACGGTGCCCCGAAATTAACCCCTACCCTTTCCTTAATCCATACCCTAACCCTCCCCTTTTGTTACCCTAACCCTCCCTGCAGCCTGACCCCCCACCCCCACCTGCAGCCTGACCCTAACCCTAACCTTTCCTTCCCCAGAGCCTAACCCTAACCCTCCCCTTCCATGGCCCTAACCTTAACCCTTCCTTTACCAGAGCCTAACCTTAACCCTCCCCTTGCCAATCGGCATTTCATTCATTCTGGAAAAAAAAACTAAATGGCTGCTATTCGAAATAGAAACAGCCGAAAAATAACTTTAGGGTGTCTCTACTTCTGAAAGACAGCCATCGTGATGGGGACTCACACCACTTAAAAGGTGTAAATCTCAAACCGAACAAACTATGTTGCAATATGAATGGTGAATCACCATTATGAACCTATTTGTTCTAGGGTCTTAGGGCCTGATCCAGACCTACGCTCGCAAGCGATCGTACGCTGGTCGTAAACGTAAATTCGACAGAAAAAACGCACTGCGCATGTGCAGATTGACAACTTCCGGTCGTTCCAAAGACCTTTTTGTAGCGGCGATTCAGGCGTCCGTATTCTTTGCGTTTTTTCCGACGACGGGGCGTGTTTCTATTACGAAGTTAGTACGGACGCTGGAGTTAGGGAATGTAGGCGGGGTGAGCCATTTAAATTGTACGGTATGGGCGTGCTTAGTCCGGTACGATCAGCGCGTCGCTACGAAAATTCGTACCGACGCCGGGAAAAGTTAAGGTAGGGTTCAGCCGGCGTACGGAGGTAAAGGTAAGGGGAGTGTCGTGGGAGTGAAAGTTTTTACGCTGGAGCGGTAATACGCTCCGCTCTCATGCGTAGGTCTGGATCAGGCCCTTAGTGACTTAAGAAGGAAGGGGCGTTTCTGGAAACGTTAAGAAGGAAGATAGGAAGATTGGGTGGAGGGAGGCATTTAAATGAGGAAATCTGGGTGCGGTTAGGCAGAAACATTCTTTATTAGCCGCCCCCTACGCACACAACTAGGAACCTAAAGATAAGGTATGCCTATGGCATTGATTCGTAAATCTGTTAAGAAGCTGAAAACCAGGGCTGTGTCAGGGGAGTCGCCTTGCTACTAGCGTATAATTAAGAACTTAAAGCCTTCTTAAGCATGAATCAGGTCCAAAGACATCATTTTTTTCCCTCCAAAATAAAAGTATTTTAAATCAATTAGCAGACTACATATACATGTACAGGATGTTGTGTTACATCTTTCAACCTATTTTCCTTTGTGATTCCTGCTTGCAAGTTGCATTTACTGTACTACTAATCTACTCGCTTATGGAAACTGGCTCAGAGGTACAAATTTTTGTAGAGTCCTAAAAAAAATCGGAATCAGGTCCTCTGAGTCTGCTTATAAAAGATGGAACTACCCTGTCTTCAGCAATCTTTTAATCCTTACATGTCATTTCAATCATCTGGCTTTACAAATGTGTTGCTTGTAGGGGAAAAAAAGCTAATGATCCTTCTGTAAACTTTGCAACACATTGTTTCACTCTGTCAGTGCCATCAGTTCCCAGAATCCTCTGCTTCTATATTGCTCTGCTTCTTGCCTATTTGCAATTTATTTATAAGGCCCTATTGTTTAAGTTTAGCACCTAATGTGAAATGTGCTATGGAATATGTTGGCATTTTATTAATAACATATTCATTTTTTGCCAAACATTAAAGAGGGCAGAGGAAAGCGCCACACAGCTCATCCAGTTTGTACTTTATCTTTAAAACCATACTGACACAAGACCCTATTTGACCCTAAGTTTAGTTTAAGATTTAGGGTATCCTTATATGTAACCCAAGCATGTTTAAATTGTTCTACTGTGTTAGCCCCATTTATTACATTAAGGAGTTCACAGATTAATTCATGTGTATTAATGGAGGTTACAATCTAATTTCCACTGGGCCTCTATCATAAGCTCACTTACACACATTCCTCATCATAATCAATAAAGAATAATCTTTCTATATATCATTGGAAGAGATCAGGGGCGTAGGAATGAAAATTTTCATGGGGGGGGCAAAAGGCCAAGGACTACTGAAGCCTTTTTTTTATGAGGTGCTCCAGACACCAAGAGCCAGATCCTGACCCCCACACACTTTACGTGCGTGCGTGGGTCCGTAGTTACGCAGCCATAGCGGGAAGTGCATGCCCCCTATACTCCCTGATGTCGGTAGGAAATCTGGACAATTACATGTTCTTAAGGCAACCGTTATCTACCCGATGATCTGGTAACAATGAGACGCTGCTAACGTTTTAAACCGTCCACAAGACACAATTACTCGCTCTCTCTGTTGCGTTGCCGCTCAAATTCTAAAACAGTCAATGGGAAGTACCGTTTCCCGGTCTCCTGTGTCTGCCTATTCTTACTGCAAATTGTGATAGCAAAATAAGTGGGGATTCTAAGAAAGAAAGAAAAAGCATTTGAAATAATAAAATGTCCACAGTGCAAACATGTAGACAATTTTATCTTTGGTAAACAGAAGTGACAACAGTTGACGAGTTCAAATAAAGTTATTATTGCTTCATCCCCATTTTCGCTTCATACATCCTCATTCACCTATGTGCAGAAGTTCATGGGGGGGGGCAAAACACAATTAGTTCCCCCCCCCTCCATGCTCCCCTGGTTCCTACACCCCTGGAAGAGATGTACAAGGTATATTAAACACCATGCAATTGTTTCATTTAACACACACTTCCATGGAGCAACACATCTTCTTTGAAGTTGTACCATGTGCTGCCTACTGGTGGTAATGGACCCTCTTCCCAACATCTCTCCTCTATCAGTTGTATTGCACAACAACCTTACATTCCCATGATGACCCTTTACCCTTTTACAGTGATAAAATCACATCCAGACTTCCATAGGACGGGCATTTCCTGTTGGCATTGTTGGCCATGTGAGAAAGCCTTTTCTGGAACGTAACCACACGATCCGGTGAACCAGGGATCCCAAGGCCAATGGTTGGGCAAAAGCGAGTGTAAAGGAGAGGGAGAAGGTATTTAACTTATACAGCTAGGGCATGCCTTGCGCCCACTGACCTATCCAGACTTCCGATACCCATTTAAAGGTAAGATAGGGGGGTCAGGTCTTTGAGGTCTGTGTGAGTGAATGGAAGTGACCTCCTCAGTGCTCACACAGAAGGCTGGATACAGCGGAAAACCAGTATAGGCTGGCGCAGTGCTTGAAGTAGGGGCAGAACTACCAATGGTACAACAGGTGCAGCGGTACCAGGGCCCATGCTGATACAAGGCCCCACAGCTGTCATTACCGCACTGCCCAAGCTCCCTATCAGGTTACCTGAGATATCATCAGGGCCAAAGCATATTTTCTGCACCTGGGTCCACAACTTGATAGTTCCGCTTCTGGCTTGAAGCATTGCCAAAGTCTGGATTAGGTTCAATGTTTTAGGGGATTCTGGGTACACCCATCACTACCAATAGGAACTCTGCTTACTGGACTGCACCCTCCAATCCTTGTTACAACACTGCCAGATAGCATACTTGCACATCTGATCCCTCCAAGCCAAGTTCAATGCCAAGCAATTGCGATGAAATCATTTTACAGTTTTCAACAATAGCCTTTGTTCAGTTGGTGCCCATTTAGACTAATTAACCTCATGAATATGTCTGGTAAAGCTGATTTTTGGCACAGTTAACGTATTGTAATTCTGGCACTGTTTTCAAGTAATTGAGAGCTAGAAAACGGGAATTCTCTTTCTTGTCAAAGAATTATCGTGGAACCTTAGAAGACTGACCTCTCCACACCTTAGCTTTGAAGATTGTGTGACTATTGTCACATACCATATTATATTTTATTTCCCTCCACTATGGCAATACTATTGTAGCTGGATAAAAGCAGTAAATTAACACCAACATTATTGAACCAAAACCAACATGAGCCTGGTTAAGAGCTAAGTGATGTTTGTGGATTATAACGTTCAAATGTTTGCCCTGTCGGCAGCTGACAGGCCACCGTCAGAAGTTATGGGGCCCAGAACACATTTACGGGTCCTATCCCCTATGTGCTGTCGTCGGCGGAGTCCCATAGGGGGCGGGGTACTGTGGACCTCCGTATTGGCCCATTCTTCCCTGTGCATTGGCCCGATGTGTGCAGAGCAAAGGTAAGTATCAGTGGCTCCCTTTAGCTCTGTGCCCAGGACATTAGTCACACGGCTGTGGTTACCTCTATACCATAGTGAGCTTTTTCAATGGAACCTTCGCACACAGTTAAATACAGACCGGCAGTTTTTATATGCTACAATTTAGGAGCTAAGCTGGATCATGAATATTCTCAGCTTTTTTGGCAGCATATTTTACAAGTGTGTGCCAAGGTGCAAATTTTGGTAAAATTTTTCATGAAATTTTTTATCTCCTTTTTAAGTTGAAATCGATTGACACATCTGGATGGGCCTTCTTGAGTACAGATAGCGTTTTATATTTAGATAATTATATATTAGTATATTATTTATATTAGCTGCTTTCCCATCAATCATCAAAAAGATAGAAGCTTATATACTAGAGTTAACATGGTCAGATTTATGGGTCATAGGTCTTGTACA
This sequence comes from Limnodynastes dumerilii, assembly GCA_011038615.1. Lineage (NCBI taxonomy): Eukaryota > Metazoa > Chordata > Amphibia > Anura > Limnodynastidae > Limnodynastes > Limnodynastes dumerilii. The sequence goes on along the minus strand of WWET01000006.1, from coordinate 1,765,991 downwards.
TCCAGCAGGTGGCGCCCTTAGACATGTGTCTAATGGGAAATCGATTATCACTATACTATTGATCTTTTCTTGGAGTGCATTATATTGTGTTGTGTTGTCTTAGTTTGGAAGAACTCTTTGCTGATGACAGAGATAATATGTATCTGAATATTGGAGACATTTCCCATTTTAAATTTCCTGAACTTAAATATGAACAATTAAATTTTTTTATTAAGCAAGCTTTTTTTATAGAGAATAAGCTACTTATTCTGCGGCATCTATAGGCCTAATCCAGACCTACGCTCGTGTGCGTTTTTACGGCGGTCGTAAGCTTAAAAATGACTATTTGTACTTACTGCGCATGCGCGTGGCAGATGTCACGCTCAGAAATTCTGAGCGTATGGGTCTTCATCGTAACAGCCTCGTAATAACGCTCGAGGGGGCGTGTCAACCATACAAAATCCATTAATACGCATTGAGGGTGGGGTGAGGCATTTAAATCATACAGTATGGGTGTGCTAAGCGTCGTAACTACACGCATTGAGCATACGGACGCCCGCCGTTACGAACAGAAAAGTTAGGGTAGGGTTTTCTGGGTGTAAGAAAGCTAAACTAAGTACGAGCAATGGGTGTGCCTTTTGGCGTGCATCGTAGGTACGCTAACGTAGTATTTTATTGGAAAACACTTCTTTTGTCACTCTCAATTTTTGTTAACCGTTTTATTTACAGCAGAACTTAAAATCCCCCCAACACACACACACTCACACACACATACACACACACACATACACACTGGTTTTTATAATGGTACCGGATAGCTGTGATTAATTACACATCCAGCGTGAATTAATGTCAGATGTGCCCACTGTATTTTTACATATTATACAATATTACAATCTAGTACATATTACTAGATTCCATTGAGAAATATATAATAGCATAAATTACATTATAATTAAATAGCTTAACTGCATTATAAACCAGTAGAAAAAATATTGGCTTGGGAAAAGTACCAGGATATTGGGGTTTGGTCTTTTTATTGGCTGATCGGTAGCTTCATGAGCCTGAAGCTGAAATTTATATATTATGGTGAATGAGAGTGAACTGGTTTGACTGGTTTTATGCTACTGGTTGTTATTTAATAGGCATATTTCCACGACTGATTAAATACTTTCTTACCTTGGCCAACTTTTTTTTTTCTTTCTTTCCTTCCTTCCTTAATAATTATCAACTTAATTTATTCAGGAAGAGGGACAGCCACATTTGTTCCTGGAGGGTAATCTCCAGCTATTTTCATATCCTTTCCCCCAAAAATTGGATGATCCACAAAAGTCCACTAATTCAATAATATTTGCTAAAGTCAAGACACTTTCTGGGGCTACACGTTAATCAATTCTTTTGTTAAGGTCCATGGGTCAGATCCTGAGATACGATGGCCCGCTGGCTGTAAGTACGGTCATTGTAGCTCTGGTGCCCTACCCTGACACTCCCCCTGTGGCCAGCGTAATAACCCGCCGGCTGAAGGCTACCCTAACCACAGCCGGCGTAACAGTGGGTAATTACGCCGGCCAAGTGCCTAACCCATCCCTCCCTGCCTAATTTCCCTCCCTCTCCCCGCCTACCTTCCATAACTACAACGTCATTCTTACGCTACGGCCATGGAACATGCTTATAGGTCCAGCTGTACGAATGGGGTCCAGTAGGAACTGGTTGCTCACTATGAAGGTTGAGTATCTAGACTGTGCAATATGGCTGATGTACTATAGGTTCCATCCACAGTTAGTGTTTCTGCTAAAATACGCAGGATCGGAAGTAGTTTTAAAGGACTTCCGCAGCCTATGCCAGTTTGCTATATTCCTAATGGTATTCTTTATTCTTCCATTACAGTCATAAAACACTCCTTAAAAATATATATCCATAGTCAGGGCTGCTGCTAGAAATGTAGGGACCCCAGGACTAATCCGTGGTGCTCCCCTCCATGCATGATATCACATATAGGCGGAGTGTCATGGACAGCGGGTTCGCATTTTCCTGCTAATGTGCAACTCCCAGCAGCAAATATTGTGGAGAGGATACAGCCAATACCAGCTGCTGCAGGGCTAAGGTAAGTATCAGCGACCATGTGGGCCTGGGGCTGAAAATGATCAAGGGTCCACATTATATAGTATGCTTTGGAGGAGGATGTCAGTTCCTGACATTCATCCTTATGCACTGCAGTATGTGGAGGGCCTATTTTCAGATGGAGGCCTGGGGCTGTAGTCCCATTAGCTCCATTGTTAATCTGGCCCTGATCAGCGGGCCCCATCCACCACTGATGGCGGCCCTGTCCATAGTTATAACAATGCCTGAGCATACTTGCGACAATACACTGCTACATTTGTAATGTATTGTATGACCATAAGTTTACTTTAGCAATGAAATCATAAAAAAAAATGTCATCATTCTAGGGCTGTGTATAATATACAAATAAGGCCATTTATCAATAGATTTATCAATAAGCTGCGCCTTACACTTACACCATCTCCTGACACGGTGCAAGATTACGGAGGGAGCAGATACTCTGTGGCTAGCAGCGGCACTGAGACGCCCATGTTCGTATTTCAATATCACAGAACACACGGATGGGGACACAGCTGTCTGGGTGGCCTTCTCTGCTCGCTCCTGGTCTGTACATACACACGAGAGGTTTCCTACTGCGCTTGCACATAAGAGAAAATAGACAGAAGTGCATCTCTGGATCACCTCCCTTATGGTCATAGTTAGAGCATCGTGGATATAACTAAAGCCAACAGGCAGAATCAACAATGGTTGGACAAGAGATGATGGGGACAAGATTTCATGTTAGAGGTTGTTTATGATTGCAAAAGAATATCTACAATCTATCAAAGATATAGCATGGACCTGATCCAGACTTAAAGTCGTTTCACGTACGCAAGTAACCCGAGTTGCGCACTACTAAGTAAAATGCACTTCTCTCGCACGTACGTAACTTAGCTGACTTATGTGTTCAGAACCCTGCCTTCACTTTTCCTTGGGTACAATTTAAATGCCTACCTCCGCCCACAATGCGTATAATCGGCTTGCTTAGGGATATCCCACCCTATCATACAGAGTTATGTACGATCAGAATTACGACGCTTAACATCTGCTGCGCACCTGCGTATCGCGTTCCCACAGCCAGATCTACGCATCCAGCATGCGTAAATTAGCTGTCGTTATTAAGTCTGGATACAAGCGCCCATGTTCTTTATAGCACTGTTTGCCAATTTAGAAAATTCACGCTACAAATATAATACAAAGTACGTATATAATATATATATTTATTAATAAAAAAAAAGGTCAGGTTTGTTCATCTTTCATAATACACATTCTGCTTGAGTTAAAAAAAAAAAAAATCAAATATAAAAACAACAGTTATAAACACTAGACAAACATTCAAAATATAATACATTTCGAGGCAATCCCAGAGTTTGTGAGTAATAGTAGTTTCAATAGTTGAAATATCCATGTTGAAGTGCAGGTGGGTGCACCTGTAAACTTTGGAAACAGAATTAGAGTTGAGAGACGATTTTTCTCATGTTAACTCTAAGGGCAAGATTCAATTAGCCGCGATGACGGGAAAAAGTACGCGCTGCGTTTTTTCCCGTCATAAACTGTATGAAAAATAGGCGAATTTTTATGCGCACCTCTATGGGGTGCGCATAAAAGTCACCCAAAGAGATTTCGCGGAATTAGCTTTGCACCGCAAAATACGCTGCTGCGAAGCTTATTGAATCTGGCTGTCATTTTGTACAGTATTTAAGTGTAATAAGCAATAGTATGGAAAAAGTAATAAAGAACTTGCCTCCCCTCACATTAATATTGTTATTGCTGTTACAAACAAACTCCAGATACGCCCCTTTATCTCATTCTGATTAGAAACTACAAATTAGAATTTTTTTTTAATTTTTTTTTTAAGTTTATACTTTTAGATGTCTTTTTTTTTTTTTTTTTATTGTACAAAACTATTTGTTTTCCTTTATTCAAGCCAAAAGCAACACATTTTTTTGTTCAGGAATGAGCTAGTTTTCTACCTTTAAAATTTAAGACCAAAAAAAAAAAAAAATTACATCTTTCAAGTAGGGACAACCTAGGAATTCAAGGAATTTTTTTTCTTAAGAAACTTTTTTTTTGGACAGTTTCATTTGCGTGAATCTGTAGTCTGCATGGTTGATGTAAGTAAAATTGATTGAATATTGAAATATTATACTGTTAATGTGTAGTGTGGTTGACTATGGGCATACTATCAGTCATTATATAATAGGATTAGGATAACCTGAAATTGTTGTGTGGGGGGCGGGGTTTATTCATGCTCTATATATGTAGCTATAGAACCAGCATCACTACCAAATGAGCATACTAAACTAGGCTTTTATGACATTACACTTACTTTTGTGGCCTTGTAGTTACTGAGCTATTTGTGCATGCACAAGGTAGCTTAAAAAATGGCTAACAGGTGATTAGATTATTTAGGCCATCTCATAACATTAAGCTCACTTAACATGTATAACTAGAGTGTAATGGATATAATGCACTGTGTAGAACACAACTGAATGAAGTCACATTTATAGGAACAAGGTTTTAGTTGCTGATTATCTATAACAGATATCATTATTTGTCAGGTCCCTCATAAAGACATCCTCCAATGAGGAGAGGTATCCCATACAGTCTGTATTAGAGAAAGCACATGAATCCTGCAACTTCATTGGCTCTTGATAATCCGTTGAGCTACAGTATGCACAGTAACAGTATGTGGAATTGTTCTGGTGTTGGAAAGCATAATGCTCTATCCCTGCATAGGCACAGCTCCTGTTCTCCTGGTGGGAAGGAGAGCTATAGCTCTGTGGAACAAATTCTAGACCTTGGTAAGTTGGAGAGTATTCAAAGGAGTTTGACAAGTCAGATGCATCTGATGGAGAATCTGGTGTCTGAAATAAAATAACACAAATATAACATATACTAGTGGAAAGCCACAGTGATCCCTAAAGGATAAATATACAAGTGCATCTAATGTATAAGTATATGGATATAGTTTGACAAATGTAGATCTAGCAGAGACAGCTTCATCTGAATGTCTCATGGTAACAAGTAGTAAATGGTCATGTGTAGCAAAATACAGACATAACAAGGAATATCTGGTTCTCATGATAATGGAAAATAAAAGTAATGTGTAGGAGAGAGAGAGAGAGAGAGAGAGAGAGAGAAACATGAGACAGACACACAGGATAGAGAATGTCCAGCAACACTGTCATTACCAGTAACACACTATACCATTCTATCTGTAACATACACACAGGATAGAGAATGTCCAGAGAAAAAAAAGAGAGAGAGAGAGAGAGAGAGAGAGAGAGAGAGAGAGAGAGAGACTCTATAGGGAAATTGGGAATATTAATGAATATTAAAAGACACAGCCCAATAGGTGGACTGTATGGTCAAAGACATTAGGGAAATGAAAGGGAGAGATATAAACAGAGATGAGATAAGGAGAATCTTGTGGCATTTGTCCATAAGTCATACATTTTTATTATCACGATTATCTTTGCCCATGAAACTAAGTTATGAAATGAACATTTTCAGTCTTCTTGCCTTCTCTGCAGAACACAGAAATCCTTTGCTTTCTGTACTTGAAAACCTTATCAGAGCTGCTTTTTTTTTTTAAAGATCTCCAGTGTCCTGACATATCGATCACAACAACCCTCCTGAGAAAGATGCTGAGTGAGATCGTCAGGGCCTGCGTTTCTTAAGGCTGATACAACCTCCAAACAGGAAAAGAAATAGACATTACCATGTTTTGGTGGAAGATGAGAGATGGCTGCATTTCTCCTCCTGGGAAGCACACATATGGATTCTGGAAGACGTTAAGGCTAGAGTCTGTAACAGTGCCAGGTTGAAGGTAGGCATCCAATAGCAGCTGATCCAAAAAGCTTCCACTGTCCTCCTGAGCCACATAGGCTGGGCACTGCCTGGTCTCTTGGTAACTGGACACGGATGGCATAGCCTCACAGGCGCTATACATTTCTAAGGATTAATACAAGGACACCGTTAGCTTTTCAATGAAACATTTGCAAAGTTATTATTTTGCATAATTTTCATTGCTTTCAACAACAGATTTAATATGATGGACGTACCTAGTGAAGAACAGCTGTTTGCAGCAATTACCAGTAATAAGAACCATTCATTATAATATCAAATCCTACGCTGCTACTAATGGTGGCCCTTTAAATGTCCTACACATTGTGTATGTATAAATGGATGTATGTATATATCATTTTTTTTTACTGTAGTGACATCAAATTTAGGTTACACCACGTGAGAAACAAGGTCATGCATTTTCATTTTTAAGGTTGTAATGGAAATCTCGTCATCTTTAAAGATAATCTACCACCCAAAAAAAAAAAACAAGAAAAAAAAAACACAAACAAGCCACTTATCTACAAAATAAAAGATCAGCAAATGACTTTCAGCCTTTAGAATAAAATAGGCAGTACCATTAACTGGGAAGAAAAGACAACATGATTAAATCTCTTTTATTTTCCAACAAAGAGACCTGTCTGCTAGTTTAAACGAGAATATAGGACTTCAAATCTCATAAACACCTTTATTTAGAACAGCAGATCAAATATGTCACTTTGGTTTATTTAAAAAAAAAAAATGTCACTTTGTTTTATTTAAAAAAAAAAAAAAAAAAAAAAAAAAAACCCTACATGGTTATCCTGTGTTCCTCATCTGCATTCCTTTTAGCTTTTCTGGATCTGATTGGTTGGAATAATTATTAAGTCGATCGAAAGTCGAGCTGTTAGCTTTTTTTTTTTTTAGACTGTCATGTATAAAGAATTCCCTGTGGCTTGCTAATGACACTTTTTTGGTTTTAGTTTGAATTTTTTTTATTTTTTTATTTTTCCTTACTAACCTGAAGAAGGAATAATTGGATCAGAAATCTGCATTTTGTTCTGCTGGGATTCCTGCAAAAAGAAGAAAATAATAATAAT
>WWET01000006.1:1712511-1739657 GCA_011038615.1 Limnodynastes dumerilii | reverse complement strand
GTATTTTTAACGCATTTTTTTAAAAATTTACCGGCGTTATTTTTTTTGCAATTCAATTCTTTTTTTGCGTTAAAAATACGCAGGTTTTTTTACGATTTTTAACGCTGCCCTATGTTGTGCGCCAACAGGGCATGCTAATGCTTGTAGAACTACAAGCATCAGCATGCCCATGGATGGCAGGGCATGCGGCACCATGCCCTGCCATCCAGGGACCACTGAGCAGCTGCTAGGGGTAAAAAAAAAAATATCTCTGTTAACGCTGCAAATCACTTCCTGCTAGCAGGAAGTGCCGGGCGCTACTGAGGCTTTTACCCAGTGCCTGAAGTATCGTGAGAACGTGATTTTAGGCACTGGGTAATAGTCTCTCACTAGCGCCGGTCACCTCCTGCTAGCAGGAGGTGATTTGCAGCGTTAACAGAGATATTTTTTTTTTTTCTCTGGTTATTTTTTTTACCGCTGGCTGCTGTTTTAGCACAGCGGTAAAAAAATAATTGAATAGGCGAATTTTTATCGATCAATTGCCGGCGAAGGCGTCGTATTTTTACTGATTGAATCAATTGAATCGGGCCCACAGAGTTTACTTATTTCCCTCAAATTCTCAACAGCTTTGATTTTAAACTTTAATTTAAAGTTGAGCTAGAAAGTCCCACCTCTTAATTCTAATTCCATTTGCACCGTTAAAGTTGGACTCCCCTGCGTTTGGACATTTTTTTTTACTTGCTTTTACTTTGACTCTCAAAAAAAGCTGAGGCTTCATAGGTGTATATTTTTCCGTAGGTAGGGAGTTCCTATATATAGTTATTAGGCACATAGGGCCGTAATCAGAGAACCGTTTTCGCTGCGATTTCCGTGCGTATTTTTAGGTACGTTTCAATTGCGCATGCGTAGTAACATTATTTAGGTAGTTCACGTAGACTACACGTGCGGTAGTGCCTCACGGACAAACTTGTGAATCTCACATGGGTAAATACGCACGGATCTCCCACGTAAAAATAAGCACGTGAGAATTGAAATAAAAATGGGTGGGGGAGGCATTTTAATAAAGGAGTGTACGCACGTACGGGACTACTCGACACACGGAAATGCCCATGTAAACATAAGGCAGATCGAGGCACTTGTTAGTCAGGAAACCCGTCCGTGGAGAGCGTCAGGGGTGTTGCCTTGCTACGTCTGTGCGAATAATTGCAAACTTTTCTCGGACGGATCTCTGAATACTGCCCAAAGATTGACTGCATGCTATGATTAAAGACTACACATGGTATTTTAGGTAAGAAGATGCGTTCCACTGCGCCCTCTGGGGGAAGTTAGGAGAAGTGGCTGGGGGAGTCATGTAGATTAGGTAGGAAGGGAGATTTGAAATAGTCTGTGTGTATTTTACCTACTTACAAGGAAAAATACGCACAGTTAGTTAAGGTTGCCTATAGCACTCGTAAGTGCCATGGGCACCTAAAAATGGGGTCAGGTCGGTCAAGGGAACCGAAGAATAGGTGCAGATACATATATATCCGTACCTACGGATCACATACTTAAGTGTGACTCCGGTTCAATCTCTGGAACAGTTGCTGTGCTTTAACTATATAACTTATTGCTAAACGGATCTACAGTAATACAATGCAATGGTGTATTCATTCTAATTATAAAATACATTTTCTCTGGGGGTCAGTTGCTAAATACACCTTCTCTATTAGCTGTTTCTTAGTTGACTGTCTTTAAAAGTTAAAACCTAAACATAGGTGACTTAACTAATTTTCATTTTAATTTAATGAATTTAATGAATTTCCTTCTACTGTAAAAGCTCTGTTTTTTAGAGGAGAGTAATCTCGATCGGCTGCTGAAGCACTCACCTTTATGGACTGTTAATTAGCACAGGCAAATGCATGGATTGGTGGTTGGGCAGGGGAGAGGCTTACCAAAGCCAAGGATGTGGGTCCAATCAGTGCGCAGCGGCTGATTAAGGTTACTGCATAGAGGGTGTGCACCTTGGAAAAGAGGACACAGGTAACAATTGTGAATAAAGATATGTGTTGATGAACCAAAAGGATGAGTTCAGAAAGACTGAATGGAAACACAAGGAGGGGACAGAAACAGTGAGTGGACAATACTAGGGGCTATTAAGACTGGATGGACACAAAAGGAGTGGGCAGAAAAGCTGAATGGACACAAATGTTGCTCCCCTGACATCCAGCCTCTGTCAGGTTATTTCCTACAGGTCCAATAGCTAATTTTGCTTGGTTAGGACTTTCCTTAAATGTTCATATTTAGTGTAGAATATGCCAGCTGGGAAGACAGGCTTTAGCTGTTCAGCTTAACATGTGTGGAACTAACATTCCACGTAAAGCCTCTTGTATCTAAAATAGCATTAATAATGTACTAAGTGAGTGCAGAGGATCAAATATCTTTTTGTATATGAAATGTGGTCACAGACCACTTTTTTTTTTACTTCTCTATATACATTAGTTTTTGTACTGAAAAATACTTTAGTCTTTTATTTGTGTATTAGTTATTCTTTGCACTAATATGACTTTGCCTACCATTGCATGTTAGAATAGAATAACCTTGCCTACCACCAATACGACTATGAATAACTGTGGTAATCCCGCCTACTTTCATGTTGGTTCCACCTATAGCTGATTTGGTCCTGCCCACATGAGGCCACTTTAAGAATGTTTTTCCAGGGCCACTTTAATTTCCCAATCTGCCCCTGTTCGAGTTGCTCAGGAAACCCTCTATGGAGGTGAACCAAGGAAGAAGAGATGAGTGCTGCCCACTAGGATATGAAGCACTGGAATAGATGGGCTGCAGCAGAACAGACCCTCTGCAGTCACCTAATTCCAACACGTGGACTGCCTGGGTGGGGGGCTAATCTTGACAGCCATTTATCTACACTTGTGCAGAGTGGTAGGTCCACGTGCTCTGCTAATGCACAAAGTGATTACTATGCAACACGTGTGGAGTGGTGACTATACCATAAATTCCTGATGGAGAGAGATGCACAGGTTGCCCCCACTACTGCCAGTACTATTGCCTCTTTGGTTGGTAGTGGGGTATTTAGCAGTCACCATCTTCATAGTGACCCGAGTTTTCACTCTCTTGGGATCAATCATCTTGTGCACAGTCACCTTGGTGGAGCAGCCTCAATAGGTTGTAACTTCGCAGTCCCATCAGAGACAGTCAGGATGAATTCCGCTCTGCTCCCAAAAGAGGACCTTAATGCACCTAACTATAGAGCATCCAGCATTACTCATGTATGTGAAGGCCATAGAAAGAGAATGGAGAGGAACTTAGCAATGTCTGTAGTGATAGACAATAGCACACTGATGGCATGTCATGAAATATCATGGGAAATCAATAAACACTGAACAGCTAGCATTTGAAATGTAATTTAGAGTTCAGCAAGGAAACATCACCTCTCGACTCATTTTGCACTGATTAAATTTGCCCTCCCCCTTCAGTTCAACATGGTTTTGCCCATATTTTATATTTGCTCCTTTTATTTTGCGTTCAGCCTCTAGATGTAGAAGCCAATGTGAGAAAAACTAACAGGAAGAACATTCAGAATATATAATGCATGGAGACAAAATATAGATAGGATTCCAGAGTCAATTTTTTTTAATTGCACCAATCTATACTGAATAATAAAATGTTATGTCAGGAAATAATATGGTTTATTTTCCAGACAAGTTTGAACAGTTATAGGGTAATAGTTATCATCTAATTTAATCGGCGCTCACAGTCGATTATTTTGTGTGGTTCATTTTTTTGTGCTTATGCAACTACTGCAGTTTTACATGTCCCGTAGCTACTGTCATCTCCTGTCTCTTTCATTACATCAGTGCATTTCTATGTTAGGGGATTCTAGACTTTAACTTCTATTTAAATGTGTACATATTAAATTTGCTGCAGTTGAGGTACCCTTAAGACAGCCCTAAGCTAAAATAATTACATTGTATAGTACTATATACTAAATCTTCATGTATGGGAAAACTATGAAGAATTTATTCAAAACTATTAAAATTATTTATTTTTTCTTAGATTTTGAATATTTCAAATAGGGTTCACTTAATCTCTTATACTTTATCATAATACAATTTATCCATATTCTACATTCTCAACAGTCTGTGACTTCACTTCACAAAACATACCAAGAAAGGCTAGAGGAACTAAACATGTACAGCTTGGAGCAGAGAAGGGAGAGTGGGGATATATCAAGGGTTGTAACCGGCAAGAGGAGGGAAGAGGTGTAATAGAACACAAGGACATGAATATAAACAGGAGGGTGGTAGATTCAGAGGAAATGTGCAGAAAAATTACTTCACTGAAAGGGTGATAGATAAGTGGATTAGTCTCCCATCTGAGGTGGTTGAGGCTTACTTAGTAGAACATTTTAAACATGCTTGGGATAAATATAAGGATATCCTAAATCTCAAACTAAATTGAGGGTAAATAGGGTCTAGGGTCAGTATAGTTTTAAATAAACAACTGGGGAGACTGGATGGGCCATGTGGCTCTTAACTGCCATCACTTTCTATATTTCTTCACATCTACACCAGTCTGAGCTTTTATTTCATTGGAGGGCCAACATCAACAGCAGACAAAGGCCTCACCTCCCCATCAACCCAACAGTCTGTGGTCATAACTCTCAATCATCCTTCAGACCATTGCATTTTGTCAAGACACCACATGTTTATCAGTCAGTGTCTCCACCTTTTTTTTACCAGTCTGAAATACTAGTGTCCCCCTACTCACCAATGTCAAGCACCATTTGTTTACAGGTCCCTAGGCCAAATCAACATTCTGTGCCCCATCTACTCATAAATCTGTGGCTTTAACTTACCATGAGTTTGTCCCCCAGCTCCCTACCTCCTAACCAATCTGTGGTCCCACCTTCCATCTTCTGGGCCCTATATCTCATTAGTCTCTGAAAACTCAGCAGAAGGTAGAACCTAAAGGCTGGTTAAATACTGGATATTACTTTCTCTTGTATCCAGAATGTTAAGAACACAATTTGTTCTTGACTGATTTAATTATGCTCCTGATCTAGATACAAAACAATTGTAAGTAGGGCTATGAAACTTCATGTCAGCTATTGTCCCTGTCACCTATCCTTTCATCCTTTTCACATAATTTACCTCACTGATTCCTCTGTTCCATGGATCTTTCCACTTGCTAACTTGTCAGATTGATCACAACAAGGGCCTGTTATTCACACATATTCCTGAATATTGCCTTGTAAAGGTAATCTCTTTAAATTCTTCTGTTAAGTGGGTTATTCACTCCTTAATCTGTAACACCTGAAACATGCATCTGTAGAGAACCGACAACCATTTTTTAAACTTCGGACACTGCCCTGACCTGTCCAAAAAAGTCCTGAGGCTAGGCTACTCTCAACAGCTCCCATTACCCAGAGATGCCATTGGAGATTGTGCAGAGCATTATACACCTCCCAGCATTACTAGCTGTCTAGACAAATGTCCCATCTGCCATGGTAGTCCACCTGAATTAAGAATGTCCTGCTTATTAGCAGAGCAGGAAGATTTTCAAATTGTCTGAATAGATTCATAAACAATAACAGAAAAAAAAATATGTATACGGAAATATAATAAAGTATGAGGACAATTGAGGAGCAAAACAAATCTTATGGTGCACACATTTTATAAAGTTACAGCAACAAAAATATGGACTAAATAGGTGTGAAGTAGATGTAGGATGCTTTGTTGCTATGGGCAATATCTCCACTTTTCTTCTTTTAGTAAATTTAGCTCTAAAAGTTGTGTGGAACACACAACTTGTATATATAAAATGTATATCTGAAAAGCCAAGAGAGATCAGTATCCAGCAAGCTGATAGATGTTAGGTTGATTGAAAAATACACAGAGATAATTTTTTTAATTAAATATTTTAAATACTTTGTTAAAAAAAAACAACACTTTAACTTCAAAATACTTTTAGCAGTGTTATATAAATATACTTTTTTTTGTTTCATTTTGCAAGCAGTGATAATACTTTGCTTTTGCTTATTGCACACAGATATGGATGAGCTTTATTTTTAAGCTGTTATTTAGACTCTGACTATCCCCTCTCAACTCTAATACTGTTGACAGATGAAATTTACCTCCCCTGCAATTCAACATGGCTTTGCCCGACTTACATACGTATGTAGATCTGCAAGTAAGCACGGAGAAGAGGAGTGAACGCCCCCTGTCAGTCCTCTCCGTCTTACGGAGTTCAGAACACTTAAGCGTCCAGAACCCTGCTTTAACTTAAGCGCACAGATCAGTATCCACATGCACGGATTTTCCTCACCCACTTAATTAGCATGAACAACCCCGCCTGTATGGTGAGGTTTAGACATGTGGGGCCTGATCCAGAACTATGCTTCGAAGCGATTTTACGCAGTTTAGAACGCACTTCGCATGCGCACCATAGAAAATACGCACATTCACGTAGCGTAATTGTGAACGTGTGGGACATTCACGTATGTGTCACGTAAATACTTACGCGTGGGCGTGCCAATTTTTACGTGACACAACAATACGTTCGATTTACGTGAAGTAGGTGTTGTATGTAATGTAAAGTGTACAGTATGGGCGTGCTAAGCGGCGTATGTTCACGTAGTCTATACGTCCGTTAGCGGACGTACGCTGTGACGTGAGAAAAAGTTAAGGGAAAAAGTTAAGGTAGGGTTTGTGTAGCGCATCTTGACAAAATACGTCCGTGCAAGGGGTGTGCCGAGGGGAGTGTAGCGAACTTACGTGCACGAAAATACGCTCCGCGAATAAACGTACGGCACACGTAGTTCTGGATCTACCCTGTGGATGTTAACTGCTGGCCCCTCTGTCTTAAGCTCTTCCATATCGAAAGTTCTACAAGTAACATCTGCAAATGACTTGCGCAGGTCCCCTTACAACCCTAATTCTGAATCAGGGCCTTATTTACTAGACTAAAACAATGGAGAGTGATCCTACTAAACACATTTCTAAAACCAGTCACCAATTAATATTGCACTTTATTTTTTATTAGAGCTAAAAAATAAATCCAAATAGTGGAATTAAAAGATTTGGGTTAATAAATAAAAAGCGCAGAGCTGATCTATAGTACATGTAACAACAGGTAGATATATGCACCTTGGCGTATTCGTTTTATTTATTTCCTTTATTTCTTTGCTTAAACTGAAAATAATTGGTTTTTGCTTATTGTATGCAAATACAGATCAATTCTTTAATTGTAGTTTAAGCTGGGAATCCTTGTGCAGAGTACGATACACCTCCCAGCATTACTAGCCATCTAGACAAACGTTTGCACCACCCCTGAAATTCAACATGGTATTGGCAAGGGATATCTTAACCGAGTGTAGGTCGGCGATACGAATGGCCCTTTTTCAAAAGGGCCGATTTATACCAACCAGTTGTGAACTGGCTTATAAATCAATTGCTTCTGCCTCGAGAAGGAGAAGCAATCGATTATTCCTGGAATGAAGAATGGTCACCAAGTGGTGAGCATTTATCCTACCCTAACACTTTTCCTAATCCTTACACTAACCCTCCCTCCCCGCAGCCTGACCCTAAGACTCCCTTGCCCATAGCCTAACCTTAAGAACCCCCTTCCCGCAGCCTGACCCTAAAGACTCTCCTCTCTGTAGCCTGACCCTAAGACCCCCCCTTCCCGCAGCCTGACCCTAAAGACTCCCCTCACTGTAGCCAGACCCCAAGACCCCCCCCTTCCCGAGCCTGACCCTAAGACGCCCCTCCCCACAGCCTGACCCCAAGACTCCTTTTCCCGCAGCCTAATGAATACCCATTCATAATTTTTCTTCTAAGCAGCACTATTTTCAAAATAGAGACAGACGAAAATTAGCTTTCTGCTGTCTCTATTTCAGAAACAGTATTTTCGCAGCAGAGACTGCATCCCATCTCAGCTTACCTGCCCTCACACTCTGGATCAGCCCAAGAAGGGTAATCTGACTTTTTCTATACTATTGTGATCAATGTCAAGAAAGTAGCCATTGTATTGATTAGATTAACTTTACTGTGAAATATTGATGTATGTTACATTTGAGGAATTATTTACTATGTATCCCATACATGGAGAAATTGGCCTCTTAAGTATGGGGCACTTTGTCTGGGATTAAAACATACGTCTCTGCAAAGTCTTTACCCGAGTTATCTGTGAAGGTCATGACATTGAGGAACACTTGTAGTTGCACACCACACTAATTGAAGTCTAAAGAGTGTGTTTAAGTCGGCGCCACTTGAAAGCTTTTAGGTGCCTCCAGTACTTATTATTATTTATTATTCAAATGAATGGCTTCTTACTAGAAGGTAAGAATTGTTAGTAAGCTGCAGGCGGTGTTCAGGGCCAGGAACAAACTACACTTGTCACAGGAGCCGCTGAATATGGCTCGGAGGCTGTGTAGACAATTCCAGAGGTACGATGCTCTGACAGTCACTATTAAATGCTTTCAATAGCATGTGAACAAAATAACTAGGAAACATAACATAAACATGATCTATTACTAATGTGACTGACTATCCAGATTCCTTAGAGCATGTAATCCAGTGGTGCACCCAACATGGGGAGTGTGTCTGGTGGTGGTGGTGGTAGGGGGGGGGGTATTTCCAGTAGCCCAGATACAGTTAAAAAAAAATGTTGTTCAGCCATTCACTTCCATCCCCTTGCGTGTGCCCCACCACCACTTCTACCCCTACTATGTGTGTCTAGCCTCCAATTTTGCCCCTTCTGTGTTCAGCCTCTATTTGTGCCCTTTCTGTGTATCCAGCCTCCATTTGTGCCCTTTCTATGTGTCCAGCCTCCATTGTGCCCCTATTGTGTCCATATGGGCACAATGTAGGACCATATCTATTGCCATGAATAATGCTGCCTCCTATCCAATGTAGAAAGGGACAGTAACTAAATGTGCAATGGGTCTCATGTTTTCCATCTTCATGTATTACGTGTGGGTTATAGTAAGGGTGGGAGATCTGGCACCCCAAAGTACCGTATGGGATGCAGATCAGTATAAGCACACTAAAATGTGGGTTAGGACATGGCACTCTAGTATAAATGGGTTATGAGACTCAAGACCCATAGCTTCTTTAATGTGCCTATACTGATCTACAACCCATGGTTACATAGAAACATAGAAAGTGACGGCAGATAAGAGCCACATGGCCCATCCAGTCTGCAAAGTTTGTTATTTAAAACTATATTGACCCCATACCTTATTTACCCTCAATTTAGTCTGAGATTTAGGATATCCTTATATTTATCCCAAGCATGTTTAAACTGGTCTACTGTGTTAGCCTCAACCACCTCAGATGGGAGTCTATTCCACTTATCTATCACACTTTCAGTGAAGTCATTTTTCCACAAATTTCCTTTGCATCCACCACCCTCCAGTTTATATTCATGCCCTCGTGTTCTATTACACCTTTTCCTCCGAAAAATGTACCGTCCTCTAGACAATCACAATCTTTGATATATGTGAAAGCTGCTATCATATCTTCCCCTCTCCCTTCTCTGCTCCAAGCTATACATGTTTAGTGACACATAAGCTTAGGTGTAGCATTGTGTAACATACGCTTAAGCAGGTTGCACGGTATCCATTGGAATGTAGTGGATTGTATCGGAGTAAATTTGTTATATAGACAGGTTTCTTACATTCTGCAAACTTTTTTTCTGTTTTTACTGACGACCTCTGAAGGATCAGTTCAGAAATCCCTACATATATGGGTGATTAATAAATCAGTGGAAACAAGAGTTTGAGTTGGGAGTTTCTTCAACAAACTATATTTTTGCAATTAGGATTGTTTTTTTCACAAGTGCATGTGATAAGGGCAAGTTTGGAATTCCATACCCTGGACCCTTCCTTAACGTTTACACACACGCCCTATGTGAAATGGGGCTGGTGAGTAATAAAGGATTCTATGTAAGTGTTTCACCAAGCCCTTACTGTACAATTGAAATACCTTTCCCTGCCCAGCATGCATCACACGGCACACATGATGCTGTCACACAGTACCGCCGGTGAGGAATTCAAAATCATTTGAATTGCAATCTGATACGTTACCGCCATATGCTCAAAACGCTCGCACACCGCACCTACACATCCAGTATACGTAAATAGGCCATTTTGCCTATACATCTGGCCCCATAGTTATAGAATTTCTGTCTTTTTAAGACTCATTTTTATAGTAACGTGCATGGAAATGTACACATTTTGGATACAGGAGTACTCAATACATGGGTAAACCGTAGACAAAACAACCCAAAAATTCCATAATTTAGGAAATAATTTTAATAAGAAATATACACTATATAGTAGAGACATGCAAGATATATATAGTGCTGTTAGGAAGGAGGCTTATCCATTTGGCCCTCCTTTGGTGAGATACATCAAGATTTATGCTAGCTTTAACATGAGAAGAAATGGAATGGGCAAAATCCCCCATGCATATATTAATGAGTTTGACAAGGACACCAAAAGAATTGCACCTCGAAAATCTATAATGGGGAAACAATAAGAATTGGTGGTTAGTAGCCTTATTTCATCTGCTATTTGCCTACACGTCCATGGTCAACATCATCTAACAATATTTGACCAGTTTTACAACCACATTCACATCATTCCATTATAAACCTTAATAGAAGTCAATTTGATCTACAGAGATTAAGGTACAGAACATCAGTCATGTGACCAGCCTAGGCATAACAGCCTTGATCGGTAGGTACAATTCTTAAAGAGCGGTATCAATAATATTAGCTTTGGTTTGTCATAAGTCTGTTATAGATACATTGGCCAAAGGACAAGTCTTCTGTTCCACATTCTGTGCAATGGGACTACTTTCTATCATGCTGTGAACTATTTGGACTTCCAAATAAAAAAACTAGAAAAAAATATTTTTCTCATAAATACTGTGTCCTTTAGCCTTGATCTCGTCTTGTCTGCCACGGAAATAAGATGACCTCTTGACTTTTTTTTTATTTCATGTGTTTTATACATTTAATTAAACATTTTTGTTGTGAATAGGCTGAATATTTTGGGTGCATTTCCGCAACCATTAAGGTGAAACATTTTGTGTTCAAGGCCTGCATTTTGGCAGCTTTGAAATTGGCCTTTTATAGTTTGATATCTGAACAAGAATAACATCCACCTGCGATTGTTACACAATCTATAATTGTGTTCCATATCGAAATTGTTTTACAAATCATTTTATTGAGGGTTATCTAAAAAAAAAAAAATAGTCTTCAGTAGTTTCTTCTAGCTTCATAGGGACCCCATACTGTATTTGCATCCTCCTTTGGCCAAGCAGTATTGTCTTGCAGAGAAGCTGTCTCTGTTGAGTCCTCCGGGGTGAGGTGGTGAACCATCTTGGGGGTCAGTTCATTGGTCACTGTCATAAATGGGGAGAAGGCATAGGAGGAGGTGGCTGGAAAGCTGGCAGAGTAATGCACGTCTTCAAGAGCATGCAATGAGTAGGACTGTGTCCCCTGTGTAGAAGTAGACCCTCTGTTTGAACTCCGGTAGTGAGTAGCTCCATTTTCAGAGGAGAGGCAGTTAGTGGAGGAGGATACAGTTTGTGAGGTGTCTGTACACAAAGCATCCAACTGGTTTATTGTGTCAGGCACAGTCTGCTCCCATGAATCTCTCTGACAAGGCAAAATGAAATAGTAACATTAGTAAGATATGTAATTATTGGGAGTGCATACAGGGTATTTACAGTCATGAATAAAATTTTGTGTACCATGTAGATATACAAAGATATATAATGATATAGGACCTGATTCAAAGATAAGAAAATGCTACTTCTTAGGTGCGTATATTTAAGAAGGGATATACTGAGCATGCATAGTACCTTAATATACGCAATTTACGTAGGACTTAAGAATGGGATGGCTCTGAATCACCACTATGAACCTTTTTATTTTAGGTTTGTATTAACTTAAGAAGGAAGGGGCATGCCAGGGTAACTTAAGAATGAAGATAAGAAAATTGGGCGCAGGGAGGCATTTAAATGAGAAAATCTGGGCGCAGTTAGGCAAAAACATTCTTAATTAGTTGCGCTATGCACACAACTAAGAACCTAAAGTTAAGTTAGCACTATGACATTCTTTAATCGGTTAAGAAGCTGAAAACCGGGGGCGTGTCAGGGGAGCCTCCTTGCTACTAGTTGCGTGTAATTAAGAACCTAAAGCCTTCTTAACTGTGAATTGGGTCCATAGGTCTTCATTCATAATATAGAAAAATACATGCAGGGTGTACGATGGTTGGATAATGAATTGGGATTTTTTATTTTTCAGGCTGGCGTCATGATGATAGAATCAGAGATAGCTAAGAGTACATGAAAAGGTGAGTAAAATCCGTTCTCCAAGCCATGGGTGGCCCAATCAAGTACTAGCAGAGGTTTATGCTAACCAATGCATGCATTAGCTGTTAAATAAAAAAAAAAAAAAAGTTTATAT
Source organism: Limnodynastes dumerilii (assembly GCA_011038615.1). NCBI lineage: Eukaryota > Metazoa > Chordata > Amphibia > Anura > Limnodynastidae > Limnodynastes > Limnodynastes dumerilii. The sequence goes on along the minus strand of WWET01000006.1, from coordinate 1,727,198 downwards.
AAAGTATTGACATTATTTAATCAGAATTTTACAAACAACTAAAAAATTCCTAATTCATTGTCCAACCACTGAATATAATATATATTATATATATATTATACATATATTAATATATTATTACTAAATCATTTCCACATTTTCTGTGTGAGGTTGTACAAGGGGTAGCAAGTGGTAAGATGACATGTCAGGGGATATGATGATTTGTCATATGAGAATACAGGGCCAGACTAAGACTTATGAAAGTTGCTGAATGGATTGTGATCTTAATCATTCTTATACCCCTTTTACACCAAGCTATCGACCAAGGAATAACCCAGGTTGGGTGTCAGTGGGAAAGGGTCAACCCAGGTCTGTTGCCCTGGCTCCATAACAGGGTTATTCCCAGGTCAGCCTAACCCGAGTTGTGGTGTGAAAGGGGGAACCAGGGTTATTTAACCTGGGCTCCATAAAAAATATGTAAAATGGGGGATGAGGAGCATTGTGTGCCTCTGCAGACACGGCTCCAGTGTGAATGGCTACAACCCGGGTTGAAGCCATGTTGATTGACCCAGGTTTGACCTGGGTTTTAGGTATGAAAGAGGTAGTGATCTAATGCACTCTAAGGGCCTGATCCAGAGCTACGATATTACACTGAGCGCTGTAGCGCTCAGCGTAACATCGCTGCTCTGGCCCGACACTCCCCCTTCTAGGAGCGTATTAACTCTCCCTTACGCCGCCTGAAGGCTACCCTAACTTCAGCCGGCGTAAGGGAGAGTTGATACGCTGGGACGGCGGCGTTAGTACGTTAACGCCGCCCTCCCAGCCTCATTACCCTCCCTCCCCCCGCCCCCCTACACTAACTTCAGCGTAGGGATGCTGGGGGGACGTCCCCTCCAGCGTCCCTACGGCGCTACTATGGACGTTTCCATAGTGACGCCGGGCAACATCTGCCCGGCGCATGCGCATTACGCTTACGGCTGCCGTACTAGAGACGGCGGCTGTAGCTCTGAATCAGGCCCTAAGTCACCAGAATTCAAATGAATGTATTACTGAGTAGTGCTCAATGTCATCTAAAATTACCATGATTCTCAATTACTTTGATTTGAGGATTTGTGAGCTACAATGATAGGTAGCTGACTGGCCTAATTACTACAACTCTAATACCTCATAAGTCCAACTGATTGTATAAAAGTACCCTATGCACAGTCCAATTGTCACATACAATGATTGAACAGTGTATACAATGCATTTTGCATATAATATTGCATCTGTATGCCACACTGGATGGGCTGTCCATACGATGTGATATATCGGTATGATTGTCCCATAGGTTTCTCTATTCTTGTCCTCACTGCGCCTTCTCCCAGAGATGTCAGCTTGTGTGTATGCTGCTTTATGTTATTTTGACCTGTAGGTTATCATACCACCCATATCTGTTAATGGTATACCTATGAAATTTACAGTTCTAATGAAACACGGTCATTGACCTTGTCAGTTGACAACCAGATTATGGCCAATTACCATAACATGACCTGCAGGCAAGAGCAATTAGAGCTTCAAACAGGAGCACAATGTATCTGCAGATGTCACTGATGGTATTCCTGTTGGTGCCTGCTGCATACTGTTCTTTCAGGTTATCTCTTTTTGTGTTGCACACATGGATAACTTGCTCATGACCAAGGTCCAGTTTAAACTGTAATGCACCTCATTCTCCTCTATAGTATGAAAGATAAGGAAAAATTTGAACTAGGTTCCTTTTGGCACAGGTCCATGTAAGGTTTTATTTTTTTGGGATGTGGTTGGGAACAGGTAGAAATAGAGATACCTGTTCCCAATAGCAATTTTCGATTTTCCGTAGCATTTAAAAAATGATAGAGCCACCATTCAGTTGGCAGATATATCATTGTCGAAGTTCAGACGGCTGGGCTGGCTACCGCTTCCCTCACCATGGGCTGGATCCAGACTTAAGTAAGTGCTTGAAATTAGTTACTCCTAAGCTAAACCATGTTGATGGCAGGGGAGTCATATTTCATCTGTTGTAAACAGTATTAGAGTTAAGAGATGATGTTTCCTATCCCAAGTCTAAATAACAGTGTGATAGTAAAGCTGGTCAGTATCTGTGTGCAGTAAGCAATTCAAACATATATCCCTGCATGCAAAGAATACAATTAACTTGACTCACCCTGCAATCAACATGGTTTAGCCCAGGAGCAACTAATTTCAAGCACTTACTTAAGTCTGGATCCAACCCCATGTGTATATGACATATGCATTTGTAATGGGTTACTTTGCCTAATTGAGAATCTTACATAGTGAGCTCAGTTGCGTAACTACAATAGCTGCACATGGGCAATAGGACCACACAGGGTACTTACGCATTTAGAATGCATAGAGTATCCTACCGCTCTGGTTCCTGTCTAGTGACTCTGGTCTATGTAATTCACAGTCAATGTAATACTTATACACATCTCTACAACCAGACAATGTTTTGGGTTCCAATATGTTCCAACTAATTAGAAACAGCCTATTTATCGTTGGAATTTCTACATTTCTAAGAATCGTGATGATTAGAAGGTCTAGTGGTCTTACTGTTTCACACAAACAATGAATCCATGAAAGTTTTATGGGCTCTACATATAAGTATCCCGTGGGTGTCACACATTTTATGTTAAAAATATAGAAACCTTCATTTTAATCTTCTGAAATACATTTAGAAGTATGTTTGTGTGTCTGGTTTGGTAGTTTGTGGTGCATATAAATGACATTCCTTTAGACTTTCTGGAACATAAAGTGTTGAACATCTGGAGAGTGATTACCTGTAACTGCTTGTAATTGCTAGTTATCCTAGAAATACTGTTAACTATTAATTCGTCATTATTACGTGTTCGTTTTTTTAATGTAGTCTAATCCTTTCTCTTACCAATAAATAATGTGATGGGTCTCCAGGGAAATGAGGTAGGAGAGGTGGTAGCGATGAGGCACTGAATAATGAGCCACTGGCTGATGTTATTGACGTGCCCCTATAGTCACCTATAGAATCAGTGAAGTAGGGATCAAGCAGTGGTGGGTAGCTCTGCACAGATGCAGGATCACATCCCATTGATTTTGGCCCCAGTGACGAAGGGTAGAGATCGTTTGAGTACTGTTTTGTGGTGTGGAACTCAGATTCAGGAAGGAAGGCTCTTCTGACGCCATAGTAACCAGACAATCCGGTGGAACCTGGTAGAATTTATTAAAGATGATTAAAGTTCACAAAATAACAGAGGACCGGATCCAGTATTTAAAAAGAAGAGAAGAGGAAATCAAGTGGAAATTAACAGCTTCTGATGGATTTCCTTTGGTTTCAAACTCTGGATCCAGTCCAGAAACAATGTTATTATTTAAAACAGACATAAAGGATATCTAATAATAATACATAAAATGCAATTCTTCATCAGTGCAATCCATTGATTCATTGCGATTTGTGGTTGCAATCTGGTACACACAACATTAACGCAATTGTGTTGTTCTTTTTACTGTATAACATGCATTGCAGGAGGGTATGATAGGTGTATGCTATCTTATCAGTGATATCATTGGACCAGATCTAGATCCCTGCTGCATCCTAAATTCCGTACAGGTGAGTGTAGGCCACACTCCTAGTTCCTATGGACTAAGCCAGCTCAACCCTACTTTAATAATTCTACGCTGACCTCATGTAAAATAGGGGTCTTGCTGAAATCTGGATTGTTCATAAGGGCTGATACTGTACTGTTACTGTACAATCTGCATACCCCCCCCCCCTCCTTCCCGGCTTCCTGGTCTGTCCCGCCTCACTGTCTGATCTCGTACTGGGATGGATCTAGCGCAAACATTTTCAAAAGCAGATCTGCTACATTAAAGCTCTGAATCAGGGCTCAAAGTGAGGGGGGTATATGGATGTATACTTCTCCCACTGATTTAATAGAAAAGCTATAATTCTCTATTCACTTCTATTATTTTCATACCAACACTTCTAAATGTCCATACCGCCACTTCTAAATTTCCACTTAGGACCGAATTAGGTCAACAGTCTAAATAATAGTTTTTATTATTATACTTACTTGTCATTTGGACAAATGGAGTCTGGGAAACATTGTTACTTCCCTGTAAGAGAAAATGTATAAGATGTAATTGATATAATCTTTTGTAATGTTATGCTTTGAATATATATCAGGGCAATGATCTAGATGACCTTGGAGCACCAAACTTATACTTTTTTTGGTTTGACTCACAGGTCTTCATTCATCCAAACAAATGCTCAGTGTACCAGGACTAAGCAATACTAATCTACTGTGTCTAACAGTTTCTTTGCTCATGTAATAAAACATACTATGGTACCCAGCGCAACTTTTGCAAGAAAAAGTGCATAAAGTTATAAACTGCCCCATTGTAGTTAAATTTTATCTGATAATTCTATGTCATCTCCAGTGGTTGGGGGAGAGTATAAGGAAGAAGAGAGAGCAGGCTGGAAAACAGGACTGTACTGCGGCCACTAGTGGCCGGAGGATGAATTACATATAAAAAAAAGAAAATTACAGATTACTTTAGGAGAAATATTGCTAATGCTATGTGTATTTATGTGTAAAAGGAGGCTTCTTGGCTATCAGAAACCCCCTCCACTCAGGTGCACCCCTGTCCACAAATATGCCCCACTGTATTTCACCATACTGCATTAGCATGTCACCTAGTTGAACAACTGAAAAGGTAATAGTACTTAATATCCACCAAGTACACCCACATAAAAGCACTGCTTGTACCGATGTATGGAATAGTTCACAAAGTTTTAAACATCCAAGTTTAGCAGGAAATTCCTAAAATTTGTATTTCTTAGGAGTTAAACATTTTTAATAAAAAAAATAACAATAAATAATTTAAATAAACACACTTTATAAAAAGAAAGGTACAAAAATGCTTTTAACATATGTACAATTGAACACATTCTGTTCACCTAAGTTTGCTTTTACTATCGTTATTTTTATGAAGTTGTATATATTTTTTCAATCTCTATTATGTCATATACTGAAATTAATTAGCCACTGATATTGTGTCACATCCTGTAGATAGTGATAGTAACATAGTGATAGTGATAGTGATTGGTGAGTTACTGCATTTAATGTTTCACTGGATATTTAAGATGTGCTTTGTTCACAGCTTGTGTTTTTTCTCAACAACTAAGCAAAAAGAAAGATAATTAAGTTGTACTCATGTATAAAATTTACTATAGAACCTAGCCTTAATGACTAATAATAAAACAAGCACAATAACGAAAAAAAACAAGAAAAGGCAATAGCATCACATATGTCTGATGACTTATTCTTCTGAGACCTAGGAGATGACGAACATTGCCATTTTTTGCATACTGCAAACAGTAAGTTCCTGTTGCATACGGCAGACAAATTCTCAGGTTAAAATTTGAATGAAATTTGCCCATCGGAGGTTTCTTAAGAGCAGCAGCTGTCCAGAAAGAACAAACCCTGGATGAAAATAGACGCTGCTAAATCTGTGTGTTTACCGTTTTGCAAAATACAAGGGACGATGAAAGATAAAGCGAGAGTTTTCTGCAACAATACCACAGTTATTTTGATAAGCAGAAAATTGCCCAATGTATTTATCCTTTTTACAATCCATTCATGAAGTCCTGAAAGCCTTTCCCTTAGCTACTTTTTTTTAAAAAGAACGTGTACAAAAAAAGATTATGGCAAAACTAATTCCAGGGGTTTACCAGTGTTTATGTATCAACAAAGCCCTTTTATGCAAGTGCAAATATACTACATTTGCCTTTAAGCATAGTCAGAGACAAATGATTGGTCCATATGATTTCAGTTCAGATACTTACTAGGAGAAAGGATGGATTGTACACACTACAGACCTGATCCAGACATGCACATAAAAATAAGGACATCCTGCATTTCATAAAAACCCCATGCAAATAATGAGTGCCTTGGGTACGATCCAGACACAAATGCAACTGCAGCACCGAATCTTAATGCAACTACAGACAAATAGCAGTCAATACAGATATGTTTTCTTCATGCAAGAGCAAGGTAGTTCACTGTAAAAAGGTGATTATGCTTTGCACAAGTGCTTAATTAACAATGCATATGTAGTAATGGTATAGGCTTGAATCAAATTAGCAACAGTTTAGAAAACTAAATATAAATTTGTAGATTACAAAAAAAACATGTAACACAAAGCATAAGTTCCTCTTGAAATGACTCATTAACCAGGACAAAAACACATTTCTTAAAGAGTCATAAATAAAAAAAAAAATCACAATGGTTATTTGAAAAAAAACACCAAAACAAAACATAGGGTTTCAACGCAATTTGGGCCATTCTTTGCAGGGACCCACACTCTAGGAGAACATATGCAATGAAAAGCTTCGTAGCACCAAGGTAATATAGCCACAGTCAATGTTGGCAGAACTGAAATCACCATTAAAATTGTGGGCATTGCCATGACTTGACAAGACCGAAACGGCTTTGGGGGAAAAAAACAAGACAAACAGTGCGTAATTCTTCATTACTGAGCAAAAATAAGACATTTTGATATGACAAAAACTGTAAAACTCTTTTAAATTGTATGTTGACTTAGAGAATTAAAATGGCTCAAATAAGATTTAGAAAGAAATGTAAAAAAATAATAATAATAGACAAAAATGATCAGATGCTGCCCACGTTTGTTGTAGCTGGGAGGCGGAAGAGTTAGAGCCCTGAGTGAAGTTATTACTGGTGATTTTTATTATATCTTTTATTGGCGCCAATCCCAATTTGCTCATTAAATTGTAAATATTTCCACTGAAGTTCTGATGTGGTTCACGGTATGTTTAAATAGGTGTAGGTCCCCGTAGCGAATGGCCTTATTTGGAAAGGGCCGCTTGCTCCCAGCCAGTTCTGAACTGGCTTTGAAATCGATTGCTCATGCCTCGAAGAGGCATAGCAATCGATCCCCGGAGCACCGTAAGACTTCCTTACTCCCTTAATCAAAACCTTAGTCAACCCCCCGCAGCCTAACCCTAACTCCCCCCTCCTGCAGCCTAACCTTGAGTCCTCGGAGAGAGTTCCTTATCTCTCCTGTGGTCTGGTCCAGCGGCGGTGCTGTTTTCTGAAAATGAATGGGTGCGTATGCAAATCTCATACTCACCCATTCATAAAAAAAAATTCCGCACATTCGAAAGAGGGACAGCCGAAAAGACACTTTCGGCTGTCCCTATTTCGCAATCTGTAACATCGCAGTGGGGACTCAACAGTTTTAACTGTAAGATCATTCAATTTTCTTTGCATTATCGGCCGATTTTGCAATTATTTTGTTATCAGGCAAATTATCATTCAAGTGTATAGCAACGATTTTTTTACCGATCATCCAATAATTGTCCAAGAACCCCATTGGAACGATGATTTATTCTTTTGACACGTTCGATTTAAACTGAGCCAAAGCAGAAGATAAAATGTAAAATCGCACAGTGTGTGGGCATTTCATGATAATCGTGAAATATTTGCCGATAAATTCCTGGTGACATTAGTACTTTCCTAGGCGTGATTATGCCAATCTCACATGACACCTTCCCCTTTCCGTCTGTTCCTATTTCCTGTCCTTTGACACCTAAACACCGGGCGATCATATACACAACATGTATTGAAACACCAGAACTCTGGAACCTGCATGTGGGCCCTGGGCTTATAATGGACTCTGCATGTACATTTGGACTCTGGACTTTTAAAGGAGTTGCATGTGGGCCCTGGGCTTATAATGGACTCTTGATTTTTAATGGAGCCTGCATGTGCATTTGTACTCTGGACATTTAATGGAACCTGCATGTGGGCACTGGGCTTATAATGACCTCTGAACTTTTAATGGAGCCTGCATGTGCATTTAGACTCTGGACTTTTAATGGAGTTGGATGTGGCCCCTGGACTAATAATGTAATATACTAGACAATACACTTCATAGAAATCACACCAACAAATAAATTATCAATATGCTTTATTTACCAGCAATAGAATTTGAAATTTGAATGAAAAATCGTACAAGAAAAAACATTTATCAGCATTTAAAGTTTTTCACATCTTATGACAATTATCAATTGAAATTTATGTAGTGTATGGCGCTGATATTGTTTCGTTTCAGAGTCTAGAGGAATCTAAACTAAAAATTGTGTAGATTTTCGGGGAATTTATGCGATTTTCGCTAATCGCTCTAGTGTATGGCCAGCTTAAGAGTGTGGTGCACTGGAAAAGAAAATGCACTTTATAGGGACATTTATTTATATGGCAAGTAAATTATAATCCCTCCTTCTTATGTATACTCCATAGATACCAACTCTCCCTAAATATCAGGGAGGCTTCCGGAAGAGTGGGCGATCTCCCAGACTCCCTGAAGTGTTAGGAAATTTCCCTTTAGAAATTGATTTTAAATTTAGAAATTGTGTCCTAATTCCCTGCAGAGAGGGCTATGGCCATGGACATTTTCATGGAGGATTACAAGATGTAATTAAAGACTGACAGCATGACAACATGACTTTAATAATAGAGACAGAAATGAAAAATTCTCTTTGGTCTCTGGTTAATCAGCTGCAGTCTCCGGTTTAGTCTTCACAATAAATACTAAAAGTATTTATTCGCTGACAGTTCAGCAATGAAATTAACTGTTGATGCTGAGATTTTTTTTTTTTTTATATTTTAGACCGCAAATACGCAACGATACACAGATTACGTACAATAGCTACTACACATACGCAGTAGCTATTGTTTATTGAATTGCGTACGTCTATGGTTCCGTATAGTTACGTACGTCTATAGTTCTGGATCCGGCCCTTTGTGATTATGCAAGTCCAGTTTTTTCAATTTAATTGATAAATTTTTGTGGCCAAATAATTGTGTGGACATTTTTTTATTTCCACATTTTGGCCAAAAAGTATATCTATTATATGTATTTATTAATTATTTATTTTAATAGGTGTACCATTGTGCGGATATATTCGTTTCTGTACTTTGGTGTTTTCTCTAGGGTGGCTTTGCCGCACCCTTATATCTGCTGCAATTGGTCACTTATATATTTTAATTAGTGAATTTCCCAGTCCAAGCGCCTTTTGCTGAGTTGGTATACGTTTAAGTTTTGACATTGGGGCCGATCCTGAGTTATGTACGCTAGAGAATTTATGCTAGCCGGTGACATAAAAAACGCTTTTTTTGTATGTACTGCGCATGCCCGCGGCAGATGTTATGCCATGTAACTCAGAGCATAAGGGCCAAACTACATATGAAGGGGCATGCCAGACATATGACACCCGTAATTGCGCTTTGGAGGCGGGGTGAAGCATTTAAATCATACAGTGTGGGCGTGCTTAGGCGCGTAAGTACGTGCAGCCATTAAGGCCGTCAGGAGTCATGCTTGGAAAAGTTAAGGTGGGGTTTGGAAAGCGTAACACGGCAAAAGTACGTACAGCCAAGAGGAGTGCATAGCAAATACGCTACGCTAGGACGCCAGTGGCAAACGCAGGATTTTGAAAGGGGGGTTTCCAATGCGTGTAATACATGTGAGGTATATTATCATAGCTGCAAACGTTTTGGAGCCCGAAAACATGGCAAATAAGCTACGCCGCGTCCTGCCCAAGCTCTTACCCCTAGCGTGTATATGTGTGTTTGTTTGTTAGGGAAATAGACTGTAATGTGGCAGAGATTGATGTGTGTAAAATTGTGAAGAGCTACTTAATATGATGCACGGTTAAAATATAAAACATATGTAAAATGACAATACTGATAATACGGTCGTACTATCTGACTGCCAGGACATGTAAGATGTCCAGTAAGGTTCTCTGTGAAAGCAGGACGTTATAATATAGATTTTAAAATAATAAAAATTTTACATTAAGGAATTGCTTTGGTTATTGGCTGTAACAAGTCCTGTTCTGATATTTCTTTTATAGGTGATTTATAAGTTACTTCTTTCACACAGTAAAATAGTAGTTTCATATTGAAGGAACAGATCTAATGGTAATAGCAGTATACAATACAGAGTATTAGTATAGTAGAGCACGAGCACATTACACAATGTACAGAGCCAGTGTCAGTGCATAAGCACTGTTGTATTTGTAGTGACCCATTCACCATTCCCACCTGCTTTCCTAATGCAGCACAGGCCAGGACCATCTTCCTCCTTGTCAGTCCAGATCACATTGCCGCTAAGCCACGCCCCTTTTTATTTTTCTCAATTTTTTGCTCATTTTTAAATATTTTTTAACATTTTCAATTTGGGGGGTTTCTGGGCAACCAGAAACCCCCCCTGGGTGCGCCACTGGACGCATAATGAAAACATAGCTCTGGATTTGGCCCATTGCATGTAACTGCAATCCTTCCCATACACAACTGGATCAATGGTTATAGATTATTCCTCTCCATCTGTGAGTTCATTTTATGCCTTATCCCTTTATACGGTAGTAACAATGAGAAAATGTCTGTAATTCACGCATTAAGTAATTCCTTGAAAGTTGTCACATTGCTCATTTGAATATTTTAGTTTGGTCATAGCCTCTAGAGATAAGGGAATTTCCTGAGGTTTGGCTTGTGGAATTGTTTGCATTTTTGACATGCAGGAACATCAAAGCCATCTACATGTCTTCTCTTATGTTTGAGCACTTGGGGGCAAAACAGGGTGGTGGTGATGCTGACTAAGAGATTTATTGGTCTTATAAATATTCACAACACTAAGGGACTAATCCCAACTGGAATGTATGGCCGATGGCATTGCGTATCTTTGTGTTTTCACTGCGGATGTTAAAATATACCTATGCCATTATGATTCTGCGACCACTTGCATTCGGAGAGACGTCTTTTTTATTATTCAACAACCATTTCTGTTTATAAACTCTAGTTGATGGTAATATGCAAGTCTATACATTGATCTAACACAGATCTGGGGTCATTAGGTCTTCTAATATAAAAAAGAGGGCGGTAGATTCAGAGGAAATGTGCGGAAAAATTATGTTACTGAAAGGGTGATAGATAAGTGGAATAACCTCCCATCTGAGGTGGTTGAGGCTAACACAGTACAACAGTTTAAACATGCTTGGGATAAATATAAGGATACCCTAAATCTCAAACTAAATTGCGGGTAAATAGGGTCTAGGGTGAGTATATTTTTAAATAAACAATTGGGGAGACTGGATGGGTCATGTGGCTCTTATCTGCCGTCACTTTCTATGTTTCTATGTAACACATATCTCCCACATAGTCGCAAATAATTGAACCCCTATATGTGAAATTCTAGATTTAATTCAGGAGCAAACTTTACAGATTTTTTCCTGTTAATAAATATAACAACCTACATAAAACAAGACAGGTTTGAAAAAAATAGCCACATATAAAACATAATAGTATCCAACAGTTATGCAATGTATTTTTATTACTTTTATGCAGAAAAAATGTCAACAAAGTATCTAATTTGTTACTATCTATAATCTTCTGAGGTTTTCTGCTGGAATCCATGATTCATTACCATAGAACAATTTAGAAACCTGTTTTTGCAATTGGATCCTTGCAGTTTGCATACTGAAATCCCTTTAGAAGACCACCTTTCTTTCTGTTAGTTGTTGCATCCAAAAGAGATCCATTGCCTTTGTAAAGAGCGGATTAGGAAGACAATACAAGCACGAATGATAAACAGACATGACAGACTGATTTACATTGAGCTAGTATGTGTCTTGCTACCTAGCAATGTAACAGAAATGAATGGCATATGTCCAGGCCTGTTCACATTCAGTGATAGCCTCATAAAGTTGTACCAGTTTCATTGAAAGCTCACAATAGTAAATAGAAGGAATACCGAAACCACAGGGAATTGACACAATTGATTATAAAGAGCAGGATTTAACAGATTAGTATCATGGGATGGATTCAGACCTCCATGTATTTACTGCATGCATAGAGACCTGGCAGGCCGCACGGAAGAGGGGAATGCACTCCCTTGTCACTCCGCTCTCTCTCTGGGTCTCTTGCGGGGTTTAGGTAGGTATAAGGGAAGTGCCATCTTGTCAGACAGATCTCCAGGTGTATGGAACTGAGTTCCATTGCGGAACATCTGGCATACGTGATGTGTATAGCCAGATATTCACCCGACATCCGCAATCTGTGTGTGGAATTTGGAAAACTTTATTAAGCCTGAATCCAAACCATGATCACCAGACTAAGGACCAGATCCAGAGTTTGAAAATAAGAGAGGAAAGTTCTAAAACTATGTTGATTTAAGAGGAGTCAAATTTATTCCGTTGCAAAGTTGAGAGGTGGCGTTTCCTAGCCTCAGATTAAACCCTGATCTCACCTGAGGCCTTTGTGACTTACATGTAACATGAGGGGTTAATCATAACCACCTGCTCTGTTCTACAATGATTAATGCCCCTTCCATAATGCCCCCAAATATGAGTTACCATCAGGAAGCTGCCACCACCAAGACTATTCACAAGGCGTCTTAGGTTCTCCTTTAAACAACTCTAATACAATTATACTTTAGGATAATTCTAATAATCAGGTCTGACATGTTAACCATAAGAACACAGAGACATAAACTTATTAATTGATATTTAATATGAAAAGAATTACATTAATTATTTATAAAAAAGAATAACAAATTCATAGACAATATTCAAATAGTTTCTTATGAAATAAAGAAGTGAAAAATAAAGAAACCTTCAAGGTCGGGACGGCCAGAAATATGGAACACCTCCTTAGTTAAAAGATCTAATGACGTAAATCATTTCTGTATCTGGGGTTACACATACACAAGCCAAAAAATGCCCCACTCCAGCAGCCCCCAACCAGAGAAACATTGCTCTAGGCAAACTCTTCCTCAGAGCTCTGGCTTTTATGACACCCCAATATCCTAATGCCATTTACGGCAGGTAAGCCATAAACTGTTCGACTACATTCCATCCAGGGCAATAAAATAAAACAGAGCCAGACTAAATAAAGGTCGCTTCATATTCTGATATTACTTTATAGAAAAGATATTAAATTATATTCTGACAAACAGTATAAAAGTAAAGCTGGTCAGTATCTGTGTGCAGTAAGCAAAAGCAAAAACTTATCCCTGCACACAAAGAATACAATTAATCTTTGACTCCTCCTAAGTGCTGTGGTTTTTCCCATCTAATATATCATCATATAATATACCAAAAGTTCCCCTCTAAGTTGCAAATAAAGTGATTCTGTTAAACTAGATCTAAATATGTATTATTAGTGGAGAAATAGGTTGGTTTATAGAAAAGCACACACCTAGTATGTGGAAACTCACAACTTAGGATAGTTACTGGTCTAACTCAGGCATAGGCAACACTGCAGGTTTTGTGAAACTACAGCTCTAAGCCTTCTCAAGCAGCACAGTGATAGCTGGTACCTGGCAAAGCATAATGGGATTATTATATTATATAATGATGTATAAATAAGGAAGTTGGCGGTAGTAGTGTAGCTGTGAGTGCAGAAGTTGTCTGGTTTAACTGTGCTTCCTCTTAAAACCTTGCAACAGCTCAGAGCTGGTGTAAGTGTAAGACAGAGGAGATTTTTCCTCTTAGAGGCAGGCACAAGAGGACACTGCCCAATCAGGGCAGCTGGGCAGCCTTCTCTACCGGTCTCCCAGCCAGCAGCCAGACAAGACATGGCTGTCAGAATGTTGATTGGTGGATGGCTGGAGTGTTAGCACCAATCACGATGCTGCCAGCCATTCACTATATCAATTTCATCCTCCAAATTGACTGCGGGGCCCGGTAGTGCCTAGGTCCATCCCTGCATACTTTGTTAAAATACCATTAAAATTACTGAAGATAATTATTTGTGCTATATGGTATTGTTTAGATTAACAATGCTAATTAAAAACATATATTATTATGTGCTTCGGGAGCCCAAAGTCTTGTAATTTACAGGCAATGCAATATCTTGGCAAGAGCACAATTGAAGTAATGCTGAGATAGAGATCAAGAGTTATGGATTTATACTGGGCCCAGACCTACAAATGAGTGACCAGGACGGTCATTCCCGAGCCCCCATTCGAAAGATGGCCCCCTTAAAGAGGAAGCCCACCACTCTCCATATGGCCCAGGCAACTGTGGCAGTGTCGTATTAAGTGACCTGTCACTGTTAATAACGTTTAGTATTGGCGGGTTAGGAAATGTGTCTCTGTCTCTGCTGCCTGCATTATGCAGCTACTATAATCAGCGTGATACTGATGTGTCACATGACCTTTTTCTTATTATTGTGTGGCTCATAGCATCTGAAGAATGCAAGCAGCAGAAGAAGAGAATATGTTTGTCCTGCTGGCACTTGGTAGATACAGGACGAGGAGACAAAGGAATCAAAGAGTGGATGGTTTAGAAAGAAGTAGAGGGAAAAAGACATTATGAGAAAGAGTGGAATTCAGAAAGAAACATGGTGAGAGAGTATCCTTTTGATAGGCACAGGGGGAAAGAGAGTGGGGGGGGGTTAGGGAGACACAGGAGGCAGAGAATATGAGGGTTAAAGAAACACAAGGGGCATGAAAGAGTGAGATTGGAGTATGATTTACATGCATTAAATCTTTTTTCCATACAAGTTAAAATGAACATAGTTGAGCGACAAAAATGGCAAAAAATTAAGATCTTAAGAAAAATAGTGAAGAAATAAAGTCTATCTCATATTTACATTATATACAGTATATATATATAT
>WWET01000006.1:1685299-1696402 GCA_011038615.1 Limnodynastes dumerilii | reverse complement strand
GGGGGGGGGGGGGGGTGTCAGTACTGCCCCTTATGGCCTTTAAACTGGAGCTCTTGCCCTGGACCCTAATCTCTGGGGGCCAGATTTACTATTTACATATAAGAAAATGTCAGCAAGAATCTGATAGGTTGCTATGGGAAACCTCTCCACTTTTCCTTACCCGCAGCTTAGTAAATTTGGCCCTGGGGGTCCTCGCCACCAGCTTCAGATACAGAGCCACGGCCTGGCTGCTATAGTACATCATTCATGTGCCACGGCTTTGTGTATGCTCGACCATGATTATCTCCCTGCTGTAACTGACAGATTAGTGCTGTTACCCCTTGTGGCAGGCTGACCACAGAGCCGCCGTCTCACTGCAAGCCTTTTGATCAACACTAACCTGACAGCGGCAGTTGCTTATAAACAGCATTCAATGCTGAGCCCTTGTTTTTCATTACATAAGCAGCAGTGCAGAACAGACATGGCTCGTCCAAGCACAGATCACATACATGTGCCAAATGGAGGATGGGAGGCTCCCAGTATTCTTCTGCCCTGGTCCCTCCAAAGCAACCACTCACATTACACCCACAGAAGGTACACAGGGTTCGTTTGTCCCCCTTAAAAGGGCAAAGCAGAGACTAACGCAGGGGTAGGGGGAGAAACCAGAAATGGCTACAGAACCCCGCTGTGTCTAGGTCAGCCACTGGTTGTGTGATGTGTATTCTGTTCATCATACAGGTCAGTATAGGAGACAGTCTGAGATATGACGCACACATCATTTCTAAGTCTATCAATACAATTTATTATATTATTATTATTATTATTATTAATAATAGTAGTAGTAGTATTAGTTCACCAATATTAAAAGCTCCCTTTTGACTATTTAATGTAGGATTTGCAAAGGATTTTTAATCATGTTATTTTAGTCATTTTTTGGATCAATTTTTCAGTTCCCTGTCAGTCACTTTAGTATACGCACAAAAACCTTCCATTGATTTTTTCAGAAGATGTAAATAGTAGTTTGTCCAGCAGGTGGCATAGTAGCAGCAAATCCATATTAATCACACGTCTAGCAGGTGAGAGTTTGGAAAGTGTTTCCATAGATTAATGGAAGGCTTCCTGAATGTATGTTGCCATATTTTTTTTTATTAACGTGCAAAGTTGTATGAACTCTCTTTTTCAGCGCCATAATGCTTTTATTAACTTTTATTACCACTTTCTTGTCAATAAGAGTAGCACGGTCTCATTAGGAGACCAAATAGATGAGTTCAAGCTTCATTCAAAGCGGGCCTGACAATCTGTGGCTCTTAAGGCATTGTGGAACTATAAGTCCCAGCATGCACTAACAGTATAAGCCTAGCTGATAGCTAGCACAGCATGCTGCAACTCAATTTCACACCAACTGAAAGAGCTATGTGGGATGTGCACAGAAATCAGCTTTTATGCGTCTATGCAGCTGATTATAGCATGGTTGCCAACTCTCCCTGAATATCAGGGAGACTCCCTGAAGATTGGATGATCTCCCTGACTCCCTGAAGTGTTTGGTAATCTCCCTGATTCTAATTTCATCCATTGAGGTCTATGGAGATGACCAATTTCATGGAGGCCAAGATGTATTGAAAGAATCTTGTTAATCAGCTGCAGCGTCACTTTTAGCTTTTCTATAAAGATAGTAATGAAAGTATTCACTGACAATTTAATATACAATAAATACTGACATTTTTATTGTAAAATAGTTTTCCTGGCAGTGCTAGATACACCTATGGGTGAAGCTATTCACAGGACACACCTCTTTGGCGCTACAGGACACACCCCTTTGGTGCAGCATCTTGATAGTGCTCTTACAATCTCCCTGATATTCATTTGCAAAAGTAGGCAACCATGGATTATAGGTGTCATTGCGCTGTTATTCTCATACTCTGGATCAGCACCGTTGTGTATTAACATGCTTTTCAAACACCAATACCCGAGAATTGCATTGAATATAAATGGTTTCTTCTAAATCTTGTTCCCAGCATTGTACCTTATCTAGAGTTTGAATGTAAACAAGGACTTACCCGGTTTCCCTGAAAATAAGACCTAGTCATAAAATAAGCCCTACCTTGAATTTTCATATTTCCTGAAATATAAGCCCGTGTCACGTGCAGTGCGTCTTGATTCCGCTGAGTAACGGGGCTTCCTGGCCTGTGAGCATCTGCGCGCCTGGCCCACTGTTACTGCGAGCCTCCCTCTCCGATCCTTCAGTGACTGAGCCCTGCCTCCACAGCTGTGGTCTACTGCTGACAAATACTTTGGGCGGACTGGTGGTGCTCAGTGCACCGGGCTCTGAGCAAGTGAACTACAGTATGCACAATAAAGGTGAGCGTCCATTTCCTGCTCAGTAGGCACCATTTTATGTGTCTAGCTGGTGCTGAACCCCAGCTTCAGCTGTCTAACTCAACCACAGACCCACCACCAAGCTTCATCTCCCCTATACCAAATAAAAAAAAAACCTACGGTGTGCTTCACTGCTAACCTAAACACAAGAGGGGATAAACAAAAATATAAATAAAAAATAAGCCCTACCCCAAAAATTATCCCTAGTGCCTTTTTTGAAGAAAACAAAAATTTAAGACCCTGTCTTATTTTGGGGGGAAAGACGGTAGTATATGATGTGGATATGTTCTGACATCTGACACTCGTTTAAAACAACTGTAGGACACATCATTAGAAATATTACCAACAACTCCTAGATCTAAGATCCAGTGAGCTGTAAAGAAATCAAACCAACAATATCCAAATCCCTTTTATATGTCATACTTAGTAACACCAAAATAACCAGCTCACATTAAAGACAGGAGCTCAACAAGGATCAACAAAGTTCTTGGTAACATGCTGCAGTGATATAATTGAATTGCAGGTTTATGGTAAACCTCCCAGGGTTAAAGGGAGCTATCACCTGTGCTGACTCTTTGATAGATCAATTTATGTAAACATAAATATATTGTCATAAGACCAGATTTACACGGCCATCTCTTTGTGTAATGTTACCACTTTCAAATGCAGCAGCTACGAAATAGCAGTCCAGGCAATAGTGACATTTATAGATCAGTAGCAAAACCATCCTATAAATCCTCTCAACTGACCAATATCTGCATTGATTCTCAGCAGGCTTATGTCCTGCAATACAAGTAATGAGAGACAAATCAAGAGAACCCACACACCCCTCAGCCTTTTAAACACCTCTCACAGATGTAGCACTTAATCAGCTTACCTCAGGCTGGAGACGCCAAAGACCTGAACTGGCTTTGTAGCATGTGCGAACTACACAGGCTGCAAAACCACACGTGGATCCATTAGAAGTACTGCACAACAATAACACAACAGTAACACAAAATGATGTCATTAAACTAGTATTTGCATTTCAATTTCTTTCTGGTTTTGATTAAACTTTTAGTATACCTTAAACTCATAACCATAAGTGATGGGATAAGGGGGTAGGTAGTTGCCATGTTTCCTTTCCCCCCCTAAATTTAAGGTTGCAACTAACTGACAGTGACATATAACAACTGACGGCTGATCAAAATATAAAAATGAACAGAAAAAATAAAGGCGCAAATCTGCACCTTGGTGAAATCATGAAGACCTGCAGGGGGAGTGGGAAAATGTATAAACTAGTATACTAGTGTTGCTAGGCACAGGAAGGGACTTGATGACGCAATTTGCGGCATCAAGCCCCGTCACGACCCTTATTTCAAGTAAAAAACGGGGCAGCATGAGCCAGGGGGCGGAGCCTAATGACACAATTTGCATAACCTGCATCATTAAGCCACGCCCCCCGAATGCGTTGCTAGCTTCTCTCCGGGATCTCCGGGAGGGAAGCTGCCAAAAGTCGGCAACCATGATTAAAATGTCATTTTTTTTGCAACCCTCACAATGCAACATGGTTTATACAGAAGTAGTTTTGCACCTTTATGTGCAGTTACTCTTTGATCTGGATGAGGGAGAGAAGGGAGAGAAGAGAGAAAAGGAGAGAAGAGGAGAGGAGGAGACAGCAGGAGAGAGGAGAGAGGGTCATTGGAATCCAGGAGCTGCAGAACAAACACCCTTCAGCAACCCATCCTGTGTGACTATTTAGCACATGTGCCAGATAGCGCCATTGGACATAATACATTCATGTGCATAAAATTATGCACACTAAATAATGGAATTAATTGTAATATAATTATATAGAGATTATCCATGTCCAGTTTATAGTTTTCTGCCATGTTACAGTCTAGTTTATTGCGTCCTAATATCCTTTTGTTTAAGCATTAGAAAGGATTAATCTAATATTAACTAATGTTATATAATAATACTAACATATATTATATTTTTTATATTGCAGTTTTCCACAGGGGCCTCGTTGTGTGTGTGCGCACGCATCCATGCAATCTGATTGGAACACAATCTTCCAGGCCCAGGTTTCCAACAAATGACACTTCTCCCCACTCTGCTCACATGCTCAGATGCATGAATACAGCAAGGAACCGAGAGCAGATCTCCGGGTTTGCTGCCTATGGAGATATTTACAACATCGGATCTTGTCCAGAAACTGAAATTTTAAGTAAAGTTTTATATTAAGAATGTATTGTTCCTCTTCTTTCTACAGCAATTGACCATATCCTGAATTGCAACCACCTTGCAAAATGAGCTTTCTTCTCACAGTGTCCGTCATCTTCTATGACTTCACAAGAAGTTGACCAATGACTGTACATGGTGCTGAGTTGTGCACACATAGGGCCTGATGCAGACTGGGGCATAAAACATTGGGCCTATCCGGCATTTCCAAAAACACCATGCAAATGATGGGTAGTTTACGAGTAATCCAGATGCAAATGTGAAAGTGGATCAGTGGTTAAGTACGCCAAGGCGCATGACTGTTATGTATCCGCGATGCCGATCAGCATACTTTTTTTCATGAAAACCACGGCCTCAAGTCCTGCCCCCCTGCCTAGCAACACTAGTATACTAGTGTTGCTAGGGACAGGGATGGACTTGATGACGCATTTTGCGCCATCAAGCCCCGTCCCGATCCCTATTACTGCTAAAAACGGTTAAGTATTATTCAGGGGGAGGGGCTTAGTGACATGATTTGCATAAATCGCATCATTAAGCCCCACCCTCTGCATGCATCTATAGCTTCCCTCCGGGATCTCCCAGAGGGAAGCTGTTAAAAGTCAGCAACTATGCCAGAGATAGGCAATGGGAGATTCAACACCAAATCTCGGCTGTAGCCGCCTTCGCATGTGAGTGCTGGTAAGGCCACTCCCTTCACTCTCACGGAGTTTCAGCAGGTGACACCTACGTTAAGCTTAACAATCTGAATAGGGCAGCACTTGCTGTAGAATTGCAATACCTCTACCTCCGACTAGTGCACCTCACCTTCCCCACCCCCGTTGGAAACGTGTCGATGTTCAAATGAATATGGAAGTCTAGACCCACTACAGGGTTATGTAGAGTTGGAAATAAAGTAGTAATATAATAAAATAAGGGTGGTGGGGGGGGGAGACAGCAAAATATTATGGTTTAATCCCCTGATGAAGCTGACAGCAGATTTGCATAAGTGCTGTATTCCACTGAATTACAATAGTTTCTTCTTCTGAACTACACATATATAATAAAACATATAGGTTTATAATGGCTTAAGGCGTAGGCGCCGCTGCCATCTGTTCATTTCTAGCCGACGATTGGTTACTGGTTTCTCTTTATGAGGCAACTAAAACAGATGAATGCAAAATGACCTTGAGACCAAAGTGAGTGAATATAAAACGCCCTACTGGATCTGTGTTATTTTAGGCATGTAACCATTAAATGTCATAACATGCAACACTTTTTATTTGTGCCACTGAAAGTCTTTCTGCGGAAGAATAAAAAAGTCAAATAATATCTGTTTTTGTGTTGGGGTTTTTTTTGCCTCCTATCTGCGGATTTTGAAAAGTTAGTGTTTGTGGCTATTAATGAATTATTGAATTACTATTTACTACACAGTAGCCACCAAATAGGCAGCCAAGGGGCCAGATGTAGAGATGAGGGCATGCTGGGAGTTTTAATGTGCTAAATATTTTTAACACTTTAACATTTGTGGCAAACACGTGGCATCCACACGTTAAATGATTGGGTGCTGTGTCATGGGTTGGGGACATGTGTATGCAACTTACATGATGGTATGTTGAAAAATATGCAAGTATAAAGCGTCTAACTGTTTTGGCCTGGTGCAGGGGGGTAAATACATATAACGGATTCTGGGCAGCCTTTACAAAAATATAGGTATAGTCCTCTCATTGCAGGATTATTGGGCAAGTGTATACTTTTAATAAACATAAATAAACACTCAACCCTGAGCCCAAGGGCTATAAGACTATGAGTTGTGCAGTAATAATTGCTCCTAATACTGTATAGGAGGGGCTCCTGGAGGTAGGAACACTATACTGTGGCCAGATCCAGAGCTATGCTTTTACTATGCTGCGTGCTTACGCTAGCCTACCCTCGATGCGCTCCCCTCGGGACACCCCTCTCATGTACGTATTTTATCCGCTTTACGCTTTCCAAACCCTACCTTAACTTTACGCTGCATAACCACTAGCGGACGGAATTCACACACGTAACCACGCTGCTATAAGCACGCCCATACTGTGCGTTTAAATGCTTCACCCCACTTTTGCTACTGATATGTGTCTGCCCCTTACGCTATGACTTATGTGGCGTAACAACTGACATGCGCATGCGCCTTAAGTACTAATGTGTGAATTTACGCTGGCGGCTAGTGTAAATTTACTCGCGGACGTTGTTCTGGATCTACCCCATGGTGTACGGGAGATGCAGGATAGGCTGTAAGTAATACAGTTGTATGTAATACTGTGGGATCAGGAGATGACATTTCATGCATGTTTCATCAGTTTGTATTAGTGTGACAAATGCGTTTTTTTTTTTGTTATTTAGGGATGGATCTTAAATTACGTTAAGAGGGCGTTTTCCAAAAGCTAAGTACCAGGACGGAATTCTGGATCCTGTTGGCAGGCGGAACATAGCTAGAATGGGGGGTGGATGCAGAATGTACAGTAAGGGCTGGCTGCTTATACAGAATAGAACTCGCTTCAACTCCAACCCGATAACTACCTCTCACTCCCTGGGCCACCACTCTCCATTGGAACAACCTACCACAACCTATCAGGCAATCCAGCACCCTCCAATCCTTCAAACGCTCCCTCAAAACCCACTTCTTCAGGCTAGCCTACCATTCCACCACCTAAGCCTACCTACCCTCCCCTTCTTCATCCCTGTGTTTCCTTTTTATTTGTCCTCTCATTTAGCATGATAACTCTTATGAGCAGGGTCCTCCTCCCTCTTGTCATCACCCCTCTTCCTTGTCCTCATCACTTCCCACCTTTTTCTCTCTACTGTCTATCTCTCTCCTTATTCACCTGCTCCTACACACACATCCAGCATCTTTTTGTTTTTTTTTATATAGCACTGAGTTTTTCTTTTTTTTTCTTACTGTATTTAAATTCTGCTTTGTACATGTTTTTATACCCTCTGTTAATCATCGTATTGAATTCTATGTGTAACTATTGTCTTTGCTATTGCTTCTGTACGGCGCTGCGGATACTGTGTAGCGTCTTGTAAATAAACGTTAATAATAATAATAATAATAATAATAATAATTGGGTAGATCCAGAACTCCGCTTGCAATCCATTTACTAGCGTAGCGTATTTACACGCATGCTTTCTATACACTCCCCCAGGCACACCCCTTGAATGTACGTATTTTGACCGAATTCCGCAATTTAAACCCTACCTTAACTTTTGGCCACGCTGTCGCCCGCACACGTTCGGATGGGTAACACGTATTTACGCAGGTAAGCACGCCCATACTGTACAATTTAAATGTAAACCCCCGCCTACATAGCGTATTTTAGACGTAGTTTTGGCTCATGGAAATTTGGCATGCCCACACGTACGTATTTACGCGACTAATACGTGAATGGCCCATACGTTCAGATTAACGTTACGTTACGGAGCGTAATATCTGTTGTGCGAATGCGCAGTACTTACCAAAACGCAAATTTATGTGTCCGCCACGTGTAAATTCGCTCACAAGCGTTGTTCTGGATCTGCCCCAATAACCTTAATAGACCCCAACATAATATTCTTTATATAGTGTGCCAGCTCCAGATACCTAATATAGCCCACAAATAATACATGTAGGATATATCAGAAGCCTGGTGATTGCACAACACCCCTTACCTTGCAGGAGTCTCTTCTCTTAGCTGGGTGGCAGAGTCAAGCTTCAGAACGGCGGACTAACTGACTGACACTGCGCCGCTTTCCTTTCTAATATCGCGGGAACTGCTGCACTTTCTCCATTTCCAGGAATCTTCATGGACTTGATCTCTGTGTGGAGGCTAAATATACCTTAACTTAGTCATATATAAAAATGACTGTGCTATGGAAAGAGAGAGGGTGTTTTGAACATCCATAATCCACATACATTGTACATTGTACATTGTACATTGTACATTGTTACACAGTGTGTAATGACAAAATAAACATTCCGGAACAGGTACCTTGTTGAATGGCCTTATTTCGACAAGGTTAGGGATAGGCTGCAGGACAGGAAGGGTTAGGGTTAGGCTCCGGAGACGGGAAGGTTAAGGTTAGGCTGTGGGACAGGAAGGGTTAGGATTAGGCTCCAGAAAGGGGAAGGTGAGGGTTAAGATGCAGGACAGGAAGGGTTAGGGTTAGGCTCCGGAGGGGGGAAGGTTAGGGTTAGGCTATGGGATAAGAAGGGTTAGCGTTAGGCTCTGGAGTGGGGAGGATTAAGGTTAGGCTGTGGGACAAGGATGGTTAGGGTAGGGTTAGGGTTAGGCTGCAGGGCATGAAGGTTTAAGGTTAGACAGATAGAAGGGGAGGGTTAGGGTAAAATTTAGGGTTAAAGGAAAAATTTACCTGTCGCATCTTGACTTCTCGCTGTGTCCACGCTGTTTTCACTGCAGCCGTAAAGGAATCACAGCTTTTGCAGCTGAATTGCTGGAATTCAATGTGTCGCAAATCGGCACATCGTATTGGCAAACAACACCCTTTTTATTACATCCAGAGCCTACTGTCACACTTTCAAAGGCAAGGAATGATTGTATGTCAAGGCTGCCCTAACCTCTGATTGCAAACACGTTCATGCCAATATGTAAAGTGAGCATAATTTACTGAGTACCTCAAGGCGTTACAAAGCATATCATTTATTGTAGGGCTTCTGGAAAATGCTGTAACTGTTTTGTATAAACATGTATTTTACATTCCTGACAAATATGCGACATAAGCAAAACCCCTGATATAAGCACCATTATCTATTTATCGCTGAAAGAAATATTCATATTTTGGTCTGAATGTCCGCACGTGAGAGGCAAGGGATCTTCTATGTCACTCCCCTCACCAGGGCCAGATTAACAATGGGGCTAATGGAACTATAGTCCCAGGCCTCCATCTGAAAATAGGCCCCTACACACTGCAAATCTCTAGGCCTCCCACTGCAGTGCATAAGGATGAATGTCAGGGACTGACATTCTCCTCCAAAGCATACTATATAGTGTGGGCCCCTGATTATTTTCAGCCCCGGGCCCACATGGAACTCAATTAGACCCTGCATCTCACACGTATGAAGTTCTGGACACCACCTTAAGTTCTGTACACAGATCCGCGTCCACCTGAACGCAGATCCATGCCCCGCCCACTCACCCTCATCAACATGCCTCTCCGTGCCCCCTGCGCAGTGCCCAAAAAACACTTGATTTACACAAGTAGCTTGCAGAAGTTGGATGCAGGAGGGAGATCTGGATCAGTCCCTATGTTATATAATCCAGATAAATTTGTTCCAGTTTTTAATGGCAGTAATATGAGATGCCAATTCTGATGTGCTCAGATCCTGGACTAAGAGATTTGGGTAGAGCCGCTATTCAGACATGCAGAAGTGCCATTCCTCTTATGACTATAAGGGTCTGAATGTGTTTCATGCATACACAAAGCACAGGACACAAAAATGGCTGCAATCCATTGGAAACCCACAGTATATGGGAGGAAATCGGAAATCTGGATCCAGCGCTTAATTATTGGTGTTGACATTTAATTCTAATCCCTACCTTGTGCGTCTCCCATCCTTCCCATCCCCATTGGCTGTACCATTATTTCCTCTGTTCTCCAAATGCACTGCCTAATACCGTGTTCACACTGAAGCCCCGGCAAAAACCCGGGTTTTTTAACCCGTGTTTTTGCCGGGGCACTCAGCAGAAAAGCAGGGAAAACCCTGTTCACACTGCAGCATAGACCCGGGAAATTCCCGGGTCAGGCCCGTTCACACTGAACAATACTACGCTACTCACCTCTCCTGCAAGTCCCGCGATGATCCTCTGGGTCCTCGCAGGACTTCATTCACGCGATGCCTGAATGAAGTCTTGCGCATGCGCAGGACCTCCATTACGGCCGGACTTGCAGTCAGCCGCGTCGCAGGACAGGTAAGTTCTGTTTAATATTTTTTAAGTGTTTTTTTTTATTAATTTATTGTTTTTATTTATTTAAAACGTTTTTTTTTATTAAGTGTTTTTTTTAAAGAAACGAAGCAGATTGGGTCTTTTTTGACCCAATCAGCTTCTTTCTGTGCGACCCGGGTTTGAAAAAAGCCGGGTTGCACCGTTCACACTGCAGGCCACACGGGTCAGACACGGGAATTACCCCTCGTTAAATCCTGTGTCTGATTCCCGGGTCTCTCTACCCGGGTCGACGCGGGTGTGACCGTTCACACTGAGCCTAGACCCGGGATTTTCGGTCTTGCCCCGGCAAAGTCCCGGGTTTTTGGCTCAGTGTGAACGGGGTATTAGTGTGCAGATGTCAAAATGTGGCAGCTGTGTCCATGTATCTGCACGTGATACAACTGGGACAGCAGAAGCATCCGGGTTTTGAAGTTACAGCTTTATATTGGGTAATGACTGATTTGACAAGACAGTCCCAGAGATTCCTGAATCGCCTATAGGCCGGCAAGAGTCTCATATGCTTAAAAGTTGATAAATCCGGACAGGGGCGGATTGGCAATAGGCCTTACCGGGAAGTTTCCCGGTA
>WWET01000006.1:1645565-1660590 GCA_011038615.1 Limnodynastes dumerilii | reverse complement strand
CAAAGCAGCTTCTATCACTATTAATCAGTAGGGATTATTAATAAACTGTACACTTGTCTGTACTACACACCAAAAAAAGACATTGAAGATACCATTGTGTTTTCTTCTCATGCAAATGCAAATGACACACATTAGCTGAATAAACAATATTTTGCTGGATCCAGACCCTCTTCTGTAATGCTTTTAAAATTGAAAGGGTCAAAGAGATGTTAAAAGTTTCTACTAGACCCAAGTTACAATGAATCTGGTATGTAATGATAGACAGACTGGGAGGTGTAATTCAGCACCCTATATACAGGTTTGCATTTTTTGTTTTTATAATGAATTCAAATTGCTGTCAGTTATGTGCTTTTTAATTATAATAAATAATTGAAACATAAACAATAAATATATAAAAACAAAAAAAAACTTAAAAATTAATAACTGCAATAAAAAAAAGCCTAAGTAAAATAAAATGTTTAGGAAATAATCTGCTATTAAGACTTTAAAAAAATGTATGCAGTGTTTTTCCCCCCCATGGAAAACCCCCTTGCACTACAAAAGCTAAGACCAGCAAATCAGCCGTTTTACAGCCACTATTTAATACCCATGTTCTTGACACGTGCGGTGCAAAATGTCAGTGTAAGGACAACTCTGCAATTAGACAAACCGCGTTGCATGTGACAGGACTAAATAAAGTTTTTTTTTGTTTTGTTTGGAATGCAGGGAAAATACTTTGCTTTTTCTAATACCTTGCATAGAATTTAATATTTTAATGGAGACTTGTAATAAGAAAAGTCACTGCTAATTCTGCATGCACATTTTAACATTTCCTTTTTGATGGTTTTCCATGGTGCTGAAATCCTCCTTTTTTTTTTTTACTGTTGCTCAAGCTCCAAATCTGCCCATACATTGACATAGAAAAGAGGACTTCCACTTTTCCCAATGGAAGTGAAATTCTGAAGATCAACTTCCTTACTTATCCTAATGGGTTGGGCCATTTGCCAGAGGCAAGGACTGGAGAGAGTGGCCATAAATGAGTTGATGGTGAATCTTTAATAATAATAATAATAATAATAATAACAATAATAATAAGTGTGTAAGATAAACTGTGTTACAGAAATGACAGAGGCAGTGCCATAGAAAAAAAGAAAGCACTTGATTGGTTGACATGGCAATATCCCGGGTTCACAGACAGACCACTTTCACATCCCAGGGCCGTGATGTGAAAGTGGTATAACTAGATATTGGGGTAAGAGCCAGCTCACCTACTACTCCAGTCTTCAGCAGGCCAGCACTGCATGCATTTAGTCCATTGAAGATGTCCGCAAGGGCAGTGCTATCTCTTAAAGTCCTGCCCCCTTACTTAATCCTCATTTGTT
Organism: Limnodynastes dumerilii; assembly: GCA_011038615.1. Lineage (NCBI taxonomy): Eukaryota > Metazoa > Chordata > Amphibia > Anura > Limnodynastidae > Limnodynastes > Limnodynastes dumerilii. The sequence goes on along the minus strand of WWET01000006.1, from coordinate 1,659,229 downwards.
GCAGGTCTGTCACTCACAGCGAAGAGGGGGCGACCCTTTCCTCTCATCTATGCAAACTCAGCCACTAGAGAGTCTCTGCCAATCCGTATAGTGTCTCCGTCCCCATATCTCATCTGTGCAAGTTTCAATCACTGGAGAGTCTCTCAGTCATCTTTCTAGTGAATGAGACATGTATAGATGAGAGGAAGTTCTGCCCCTCTTCTCCCCAGTAAAAATGGCGGATGCTCAAGCTGCCATTTCTTCAGAACTTTACCAAAAATTCAAAGCACAGGTAATGGCTCAGCTTTCCTAATGATGCAAACCATTGAAGCAAAATGTTATGCTTCCTGCTGTGCCATTTATATATATACTTAAACAATTAATCAAAACAAACAACTAAAAGGGAATGTATGGGTGGGAATTTCTTTTCAAGATACAACAGCATTTAACCAGCTTATAAACTGCAAGTTATATTATGCAAATGATCCAGAGTTTTAGCGCACACATCTACTATTCAAAACATGTTTGCCCTATCCAGAGATAAGACAGTGGCAACATTAGATCGGTGGGAGTCCCCGCTACGATGGCTGTTTTCCTGAAGTAGAGACAGCTGAAAGTTCTTTTTTGTCTGTCTCTATTTTGAATAGCAGCCATTTTAGACTTTTATTTTCTAAATGGGTGAGTGTGCCGATTGGTATACTTGCCCATTCATTTTTGGAGTGGTGAGTATCCTCTCTTTTAATGTTAGGGGGAGGGTTAGGGTTAGGCTCTGGGGAAAGGAGGGTTAGTGTTAGGGTTGTGTAAGGGGAGGGTTAGCATCAGGCTGCAGTTAAGGGTGGGTCAGGGTCTGGCTGCGGGGAATGGAGGGATAGGGTCAGGCTGTGGGGAAGTGAGGGTTAGGGTAAAAGAAGGGGAGGGTTAGGGTAAGGATTAGGGAAAGCAGTAGCAATCGATTTCACCAGCCATGAGAGAACGGCCCTATCAAAATAGACCAGTTCGCAATGGGGACCCACACCCCTTTGGATAGGGCGTATTGAAAATGAGCACGCTTCTGAAACCTGCAAACGGATGTATATAGGCAAATAGGCTGAGAGGTGTAACACAGCAGCCTATATAAATTTGCATGTTTCAAAGTTTTTTTTTTGTTTAGATTTTTTTTTGTATATAATAAATAATAATTGGTAAAGAATTTAACGTAAAAAAAAACCTGATCCAGAGTTTTAGCACTTGCAGAATGCACAAGCAGCATACGGCCAATCCTGAGTTGCGGGTTTCTGCAACTCTGGATAGAACTAAGAGGAAAAGGGCACACGTGTCACCCCCCGCAATCCGAGCCATATGGGCAGAGGATGTGGCTTTTACAGTTACAGCCTCTCCCAGTCTCCTATGCATTTAATGTGTCATGTTTGACTTTGCAGCATTTAAAAACCCATTTAAATGCCTTTTTTTAAAAAAAAATAGTTACATCAAATGCCAGAGCACAGTAGCGGAATTCCATTCTTATTAAAAAAAAAACAAATAAAGGAAAACTATTTTATGCACAGATTTTATTTACAAAAAATATCTGATATGCACAGTAGTGTTTTTAAACAAAAATGGTGAATGAAAATGACCCGCGCCTATTACTTACACCATCCCCTAAGCTGGTGTAATCGCGGACACCTTACACTGCTACTGTGCCCATTTAAATAAGAAATACACCTCTTTTCTCTTTGTAAATGTCATGGGACTCCCTGCTCCACTAGCGCAGAGCAGACTGATGCGGAGACAGCCGGATGGGCAGCAGAGTGCCCATGTTTCCGTGCTCGCTTCCGTTTTAAGCATGAGCAGTGCTCACTCTCGCTGCGCTTCCGCCAGAAAAACACACGGAGGCACAGCTCAGGATTACTGGTTTTTTTTTAAAGCAAAATTTATAATAAAACTTTTAAAAGGTTTATCTATGTTTTAAAAATTGCCCGAGTATAAAGTGAAAGAATACGCTGCAGACACAAATATATAAAAAATTGTTGGTGTAAGCACAGCTCTGGATCAGCCACAATATTATGAGTAGTATAATTATATATTCTATTTATTTAAAAGGTGGACAACATTTTTGCTCAGACAGTATGAAGTGATCATATAAGTACAATTAAAGTGCTTGTCATTTACCACATAGACTTGCAAATCATGGCAACAATCCAACTGAACTTTTCTCTAACCTCCATAAAAATGCCACCTCGGTACAACCGGAATTTTGATGGCTGGTCTTTATGGGCCTATACACAGCAATATGTCATCAACATGACCTAAAATATTCAAATTGCTGCATCCATCAATTGTTAGGATCCCCTTGAGGTTAATGCCTTAAGAAGAAAACAGCCAAAAGGTACAGGGTTAAAAAAGTGTGACTGTCTTTATCTGGAATAGCTTCAAAGGCATGTCTGCAAAATGAACAGAGGGTTCATTGTGTGTTACTGTGGAAAGTTCAGAGCACACCACGCTGTCTTTGCAGGTGAATAGTGCTTGTATTCATGTGTGTGTGACAAGGGACTCTAATTTGCCTTTAATGATTTGCATGACACTTCCCAGATGCCAAATGATTTGACATGCTATAGCATTTTGGAGGAATGCTTTCAAATAATAATTAAAAGAAATTGTTCTTCATAATTTTATAATTTGCTACTCCCCTTGTCATACAAATTAACAATAGCAAACTGTATTTTAATCATGTATACAATAATTTCCTATCTTTAAAACTAATATAAAATATATTTTCTATATAAATATTACTATTTAATTTTTATTAATCTACTAATATGTTTTTTATAAAATATGAATAGTTATATTAATAACATGTTTATTTTTGGTTGCTAGTTAAAATAAAAATGTGACCACACATCATTACAAAAGGTTAAAAATTGCAAAGGTCTTTTTGTTTATTTTGCATATTTATTATTAAAATATCTAGGTATTATTAAACAATCCAAGATTGATTTCCTCATCCACATCCCAAATTCAAAATCCCGAAATAATGACTCGTAAAACTGAATAGGGTCTTAAAAGGGGTCATAGGTTAATTATTTAGAATTAGGGAATTGTATTGACTATATAATTTAGGGACAAGACAGGTGGCACTCATAGCAGATGGGGATGTCAACTTCTGGGGCTAGGTTTACTTAACTGCAGGAAAAAGAAAAGTGGAGATATTGCACATAGCAACCAATGAGATTCTAGCTGTGATATAATATAACTTTCCTATAATATACTAGAGAATATCAGCTAGAACCTTATTGGAAACTCAGACAAGTGAACCAAATACCCTAATAAAAAAAGTGGCTAATTTTGGCACAGCTGGGGATAAGGTATAATCCACTCCCCAAGTGAAGATACAACGTTTTATTAAAATAATATGGAGAGATCTCTCCCTAAACTTAACATTATTTTGAAAAAAATATTAATAGTGGAAATAGCTATTGCTAATTCTCAGAACTCAGTAGTATATGGCAAGATTATAATTCAAACTGTGTATCTAAATAGTTTAAAGTTAAGAAAAATACAATCAAGGACCAGATTCAGAGTTCCAAGCATGTGCGATGCGGAATTGCACATGCTCATTTGACTACGGGCTATTCAAGGATGCACATCCGTGCATCCTATAGCCCACTCTAAATAGCACGTAAGGTGCTGTTCAGAGTAGTATGCGGATGTGCAAGGCACATCCGACTTGTTAAAAACTAGTCGGAGCCTTAATGGCTCCGATTTAAAAAAAAAAAAAGTTTAAAAACTCCTTTAGTTAAAAAATAAACATACACTGCCCGCTCCATTTAAAAAAAAACCCCACCTCTCCACGTGCCCACACACAAGAAAAATAAAACATTACACAAGTGGCCCTTAACTAACAGAAACTAATGTCACATATGCCAACCAATCAAAAAACCACGTCACATATGCCACAATAAAAAAACCACGTCACATATGCCCCAATAAAAAAAACAGCCACATATGCCCACAGTAAAAAAAAACCACGTCACATATGGCCCCCATAAAAAAACACTCTGAGCTGGAGGACTCGTAGGGCTATTTCCGCATTCAGCGGACTCATGTGCAGGGAATATTTAAATGAGAAAAGCGGAGCTTCCCTCATTTAAATATCCTGGCACACCCCCCTTTTCAGTCGGAGTCGGATGCTGGCGGATATCATAAACTCCGCCAGCAATCCGACTTCCTTGCGCCTTTTGCGCATGCGCAGTTGCACTAAATAGCTTCACATCCGTGTGAATTTCACACGGATGCGTAGCTCTGAATCCGGTCCCAAGTCTCAAAACCACAACATTGTGTGATAGTATTGTTTATATGAAACTGTGTCCCTGAGATGAAATACACAGTATAAGTTGCAATACACAGTTAATATGTATCCTACCAAAAATAACAGCAATTATAATCACACTTTACTCAGTCCCATTCAACTCAAATACGTATCGCCTCTCAATAGTTAAACACCTGTGGTGTGATACTTGTTTAAAAAACATGTAGGGGCTGATTTAGAGTTACACTTACACCTTTTTTTAGGTGCAAGTGTACAACTCGGCTAAACTATTTTTCAAAGTAAGGAGTGTTAATTAATTTTTTAAAAATTTGCATGCAGGGAAAATACAATACTTTAATTCTGGTTTCACAATGTAATTTTGCATCCCGTTGCAATTCAACATGGTTTTGCTCAGGTTTACACTTCCACCTAAAAAAAGGTGGGAGTGCAACTCTGAATCAGCCCCTAAGTGTAATAATGCTGTCAGTAGTTAATTGCCAAATTATAGATAGCATTTGTTCCACCTTCCCCTTGAATTGCTAAAGTGATCTCCTCCAAGTAATAGGATTATATATAATAAAGTAACTACTGGAAACCAATATTCAAAACAAATCTAATTTTGTATAATTCCACTCAGTTAACCACCAAAATGAAATATAACAAGTGCTATATTTAGATCCCCCTATAATAACAGAACGCTGACACGCGTTTCACTTAAAAGACAAGCTTTTTCAAGGCATCAACACGTTACCAGTCAGCTGAGTATCTTTATAACATAGAGGAACCTATCAACCATAAGTATGGAACACATTAAGATGATCAGTCTGTACTAAGGGACTTTTCCCCATGGATAAATTTGCTTTGTAATATAACAGCATTATAACAGCATTATTAACCAGACCGTAATATATGATTTTTAAACAACAGATATTCAAATATTGAGAGGTGATATGTATTTGAGTGTGAGGATTGGGACTCTGAATGAACTCGTGCTGTGTGATGGTCAGAGGTACGCTGCGTTGGTCAGCATTAGAAGAGGTGATGCTTGTTTTCCCTGGGCTTTTTCAAAGGTTGAAAACTCAGGTGTAGAGAATGTCAAGTTAATTGTATTCTTTGCATGCAGGGATATATCTTTGAATTGCTTACTGCACACAGATACTGACCAGCTTTACTATCACACTGTTATTTAGACTTGGGATAGGAAACATCACCTCTCAACTCTAATACTGTTTCCAACAGATGAAATATGACTCCCCTGCAATCAACATGGTTTAGCTCAGGAGTGACTATCCTCTACTATTTTCCAGCTCCTTCTTAAGTCTGAATCCAGAGCGAAGTGAGCCAATCACAATCTCCGATTATGATCAATGTGAATACACCTGACGCAAGACACACAAGTTAGAATCAATTTGTAAGGAAAGGGTTTTTTATTCAAAGCAGACTAAAAGTGAGACAGTTTTAGCCACTTAATTACATATAATTTCTGAAATGTAAATGATGTAATACAGAGAGTGGATGATTTGGCCACACTCATTTACGGAGTAATGTGAGCACAACAATTGAGATTATTTTGACGTACTATACAAGAGTATCGTACTATACAATCTACGTATCGTTTCGATACGTAGATTGCGTATATGCGGTCAAAAGTCCTGTACATATGAGGGGCCTGAGATAATATTTAGCAAGCTGCTTTGGTATAAAGTATTAAATTAAGGCAAATGCATTCCATGTAATGTTTCCTTTTGTTTTTTTTTTATAGATTTTGTTAAACAGATCTTAACAGACTGGTTTAATTACTTATGTCTCACGCATACGATCAGTGCTTATTCCTTATTGTAAATGTGATGCTTTTCTTTCCCATAACTTTCTTTACTCTTGTTCATTCATTTGGTGCCTTGGTTTTCTAAATATATCTTTATATTGCTCAACCCTTGTTGTGCATACCTCTATACCTGCACACCTTATACTATATACAGTATAAATCTGTCTACATTGACTTCTCAGGGGACCTCTCTGAGGTCTGTGTGTCTTCTCTCTCTCTCTCTCTCTCTCTCTCTCTCTCTCTCTCTCTCTCCATCTCCCTCTCCTCCCTTTCTCCCTATTCTTCTCTCTTCTCTTTCTATTTCTGTTTGTGTTGACTGTTTTTCCATTGAGAGTGAAATCATTGCCTCAGGGCCTCTATTCATCCACCACAAGAGCTACAAAACACAGCAAAGTCCTTTAAACCCCTTTGTCATAAAATGCCTGCTAAAACATGTATCATGGCGCATTGCAATTATTTTCTCACACCTGTCCAGTTTGACCTTAGTAAAAGATGGCATCAGTTCCTCTAAAACCTATAGGTAGCTAAGAATTCTAGCCCAGAAATTTAAGCAACATTATTTACCAGCTTTAGCACTTGTATGGTCCAGTTAAATGGTAGCCTTCTGTTTAGAAAAAAAAAATTAAAAAATAAATGTTTGCAAGTCTCCCCAGCATATTTATTTAGAGGCAACAGATGTAGAGGGCAGCTTTATTTGGACTAGAAATAAAGGAAAATAGTATTTAGATAATAGAAACATAGAAAGTGACGGCAGATAAGAGCCACATGGCCCATCCAGTCTACCCATTTGGTTATTTATAACTATACTGACCCTAGACCCTATTTACCCTCAATTTAATTTACAATTTAGAATATCCTTATATTTATCCCAAGCATGTTTAAACTGTTCTACTGTATTGGCCTCAACCACCTCAGATGGGAGAATATTCCATTTATCTATCACCCTTTCAGTGAAGTCATTTTTCCACACGTTTCCTCTGAATCTACCACCCTCCAGTTTATATTCATGCCCTCGTGTTCTATTACACCCCTATTATGCCCCCTCCTCTAGCCGGTCACAAGCCTTGATATATGTGAAAGCTGCTATCATGTCCCCCCTCTCCCTTCTCTGCTCCAAGCTATACATGTTTAGTTCCTCTAGCCTTTCTTGGTATGATTTGTTACAAAGGCCATGGACCATTTTAGTTGCTCTACTTTGCACAGTCTCTAATGTATTTATGTCTTTCTGGAGATATGGCCTCCAGAACTGAACACAGTATTGTAGGGGATGTCGTACCAACGATCTATAATAAAGGGCTTGATTCACTACTACCCAAATTCTGTGCGTTCCTGACAGATCATGATTGCTTTTTCGTACTGCATGTGTGCGAATCTGTGCTCATTGACCGAAATGCATTTTGCTTCATCCAGTCCTAGGGGATGGTTCCATCTCAGCAAATTTACAGTATAGGCATTCCCTCTCTTTACACTCTCTTTGCAAAATATTAATGATGGACACCATCCCTGTTTACTTTTTGACTCACCACGTGAATAGCTTCATACAATATCCCCAGTATATCTTCCATTTATCACTGGACTCTGTGCACATCATATCAGGAATACTTGCTGGTTTTCTTTAATGAATCAGCCTATACGGGAAATCATTCCCATGAACTATCCATTGTTCATACCAATATTTGCAACTGGACATTATTACCATATTCTACACTATCAGTTTTATTTTTATCATCCTGTCTACTGTTTGCTACATATTTAGACCGTGTCCTGGTACTGATTGCATCATCTAATCACTTCATGGAGACCCGACATATTGGCTGCCGTATAATGCAGACTGTGTCTTTCTATTTGACCTTGCCAACCGACCGCATCATAGAGACCCGACATATCGGCTGTCACACCATCTGGATCGTAGCTTGCTACTGACCGTGTTATCTGACCGCATTACAGAGACCCGATACAACAGTGTGGGTTTATCTAATTGATCGCACGGCTCAAAATTCCATCTTCACCGCTGAACCAATCCACGCCATGGCCATACATCACTAGAGATCCACCTGTGAATCCCCCGTGACTTGAGGTCCGGTCAGTATTATAATTCATCTGTCCTTCCATTGATATCTGTCATTACTGTAGGAACTGTGACTTTATACTTTTCTCAAACATCACTCACCATTTATTATTTTTTCATCACCCAATATAGGATTTGGGATTATTTTTTCTTTCCAGGACAATTTTTTTCATCATAAATTGGACTAATTATATTTTTTACTAGTTATTTTTATTGCATTACTAATATAGAACCTATTGACTTAGTTAGTTTAGATCATTACTACCCAGATTTATAGGGTGTCTATTGTACAATTCTTTGCACTTTTTGACATTGATGGTACAGTATTTATTGCAATTGAGTGTTTTATTGTAAAGCTATTGTTTTTTATTCTCTATTTGGTATAATATTAAACTCTTTATATCTTCTCTAAGCGCTTCCATTTATCTATATCCTTTTTTTCTTTTGGGATAATGGGCCGGATCCAGAACTACGTCCGTCTTCCATAGACGGACGTAGTTCAATAAACAGTAGCTACTGCGCATAGACCGCATATACGCAATCTACGTATCGAAACGATACGCAGATGACGTACAATAGCTACTACGCATGCGCAGTAGCTATTGTTTATTGAATTACGTCTGTCTATGGAAGACGGACATAGTTCTGGATCCGGCCCAATGTTATACAGTTGTTGAGTTTAATTTTTAAACTAAAGTATTTTCCTTGCTTGCAAAAGTACTTAAATGTATCAGCACCCCTTACATTGGAAAAGGGTTTAGCCGAGCTGTACACTTGCACCTGTTTAGCCCTTTTCTCTCAAGCACTGTAACAGCCCCACAGTGTGTACACATCTATGTCTAATATGCCTTAATAACATCAATTTGATCATAGTTCAACGCAGCAAAGACATAGCAAGTGACACCAATTGTACAATAAACAATATAATAGAAAAATAGTAGTAACTGCAAACAACACAATAATGTGTGCATTATATGTATAAACAGACCCATATATGTATTATGTATAAATGTATATATATACATAGAGAGAGAGGAGAGATGGTTTACTGTATACATAATCATATATAGCTGGGTATACATATATATACTGGATATTTATATACGCTATCATGGAATTCATTTCTAGAGTTTATCTTTTGTTGTTAATTTAAGAGTAATCTTTAAGTTACAGAGAATAAATAACTGTTTAAATGTTTAATGTGCTGCGATTCCAAACCAACTTAACCACAAACTGTTAATTATTGCCATGCTGTTATTACATTAGTGTAAAGAGCATAAACTAAACGTAAGACCTTACCTTTCTTCCTGCCATGAAAAGGTGTGATCAGGAGTGCTTGGTGTCCGACCTGTGTTCTGTACAATGTCCATGTCCCAGCCTCCTGCCTTTAGACACATTCCTTCCGTCTTCCTGTTAACATTGCAAAAGTTGCACTTACTCCAACAAGCCAAGTTTTCTTAACTGTAAATCCTGCACCTGAAACAGGTCTGACTAGTTGACTGATATGTCAGATTCAGGATTCATATGCAGAGAGAACAAGGCAAGCGGAGAGAGGAGAAAGGGAATGTAATAACGTATATCCACAGCAGAGAGGTCACTTGTGGAAAGACCTTAGCATAATGACTAACTTCCTCTATGAGTCCTTAGAGGAAAGAGACACCCTTATAAATAACTGCATAAACTTTCAAAGGAGCAGCTTGTCGTCTTCCTTGATAATGAACTGCTTTACACACTCTCTCTCTCTCTCTCTCTTTCTCTCTCTCTCTCTCTAATATGAAAATAAGAGCTAGAATCTGATTAGTTGCTATTGGCAACATCTCCACATTACCTTTCCCGCAGCTTAGTAATTCTGGCCCTCAGGGTATATTTAATACACATTGTGAGTTTGGAAAATAACCAATTGGACTTTGCCACAGATACCTTTAGTTTGTAAACTCTCAATTTATGAAATAATTGAATCTACCTCTAACTGCAGTTCATGCAGAGCCATTGATAGAGAATGGAAGCACAGTGAAGGAGCTCCTCCGTTTGCACAGCCATCTACCTGCAATTTGGCCATTACAACAACCCTGGACCCACTCCTAGCACTGCCCTGCACTTGTACTAGCATTCACTGTACTGTATTCAATACTGTTTCAATTATCCGTGCTTTTCCATTATCCAGCCGAAGGGTGCCAGTCATTAGCCCGGATAATCGAGGTTTCACTGTAACTTAAATGAATGCAACTCAGTTCACATCTTTTACTGACACTCACCCCTCTGGTGAGGTCCCACAGTGATCCATCGCCTACATCAGTGGTTTCCAAACCTGTTCTCAAGGCTCCCCAACAGTACATGTTTTCCAGATCTCCTTGCTGGAGCACAGGTGTGTTCAGTATTGACTGTTTAAAAGATCAACAGGTGGTATAATTATATACCTTGTTCTGTAGGGAGATCTGGAAAACATGCACTGTTGGGGAGCCTTGAGGACTGGTTTGGAAACCTATGGCCTACATCATAGGATCTCTAATTTAACTGAAGTTTGAATGGAGTCCTGGTGCAAGCGCAGTGGCTCTCTTTTGGGACTTATACATTTATAAGCCCCAACATGAAAAACTCTAAGTGTTCATGACGGGACTATGAAATATACCAAGTCCGATGCATCGCCCTGACGAGAGTGAACTCTTTCCTTCTTTACTGGATCACTCAGTGGTGTTCCTTGTTTATAAGTACAAGATATACCATTGCTGATTCCAGTGGACAAAATATTAATTATATTTTTATGTTTGCATGATTATTATTTTATTTTTTTACTTAAATGTCAAAAAATTGTTCATTATTAAAAGTTTTTAAAATAAAATTTACCATATATGTCTATCCCATATATACCTCTCTCTTCCTCCCCCTAATAATGGCCTAATAAATAATTTTGTGCAACCTGAGCAGGACATCACCTAAAGCAACCTGAAAGTATCATAGTTGTAAAATGCGCGTTGGCTTTTCATTTTTAACACTACCAATGTTCTACATAATTAAACCATACTTCTTTAAATGTCAGTAGCTCTTTTTAGTGATTATATTCACCGTGTTTGTGGAAGCTGAGAAAGAAAGATTATTTAAAGTCATGTAGTTTGAGTAATCTAATCTCAGGACATGAAATTAAACCACACACTATTGAATGATATGTATCTGCAATCTGATGGCTGGCCCTTTGAAAAACATCTGAAAATGACAGTCTCTTAAAAATATAGAATTAACATCAATACTAATACAACACAAATTTTTAGTTTGATAATTAATTTTAGCCTGAAGCAAACATCTTTGGTTTTCTGGAACTGCGGAGCACTGCAGCTGGGATGAACGAAAACAACAGAGACTGACTAAATAAACTATATAAGCAATTTTATATTTAGGAAGCACGCTGCCTGCCAGTGTTCAGACAAAGAACACATGGGACCTGAATGCATTAGGTTCTTAAATATAGGCACCTTGGGCCTGATTCAGAGGTTGAAAGGAAAATAAGAACTTAAAGTTACACCTGGGCAAAACCATGTTGATTTCAGGGGGAGTCAAGCTAATTTTATTCTATGCATGCAGGGAGAATGCTTTGCTTTTACTTATTGCACACAGATACCTGATCAGCTTCACTTTTAAACTGCTAATTAGACTTGAGCTGGGAAACATCACCTTTTAACTATAATACTGTTGCAACAAATGAAATTTGACTCCCCTGAAATCAACATGGTTTAGCCCAGGTGTAACTTTAAGTTCTTATTTTCAGCCTCTGAATCAGGCCCATAATAGCAAGGAAACTCCCTCGGCACGCCACCTTCTTAAAAATATGCACCTAAAACCACAAAAATTCTTAAGTGTGAATCAGGTCCAAGGTAATTTAATAGTAATAATATATTTCATATATAATTTAATGCTCAAATAAAGCACATTTTTTTTAAACAACTTAAATTATTTGAAATTTGGGATTTATTGACACGCTGCCAGATACAATTAAATCACGCATACATCATTGCTTTCAGAACACAGTGTGGTATGAACTTCGCTCATATGCTAATGACCCACCTATTACTTTTCATGTAACTCTGCCATAACTATTAGAAAATAGTCATCTTTACTTTGTTGAGTATGGGTGTCAAGCCCTCAGTTAGATTATACTATAGTGGATTAACATCATTTAGATGAATGCTCTGTAGCGTAAATACATAATCTCTTAACTCTGTAGTCCCATGTATGTGAAATATCTTATTATATAGGCTCTTAATATAGTCATACTGTATTGTTGTAATTAAGCTTGTTCTGAGTGCCTTGGTACTGTGTGTATATTACATGTTTAACCATGTGTTCTTTATGCTCCAATAAAATACTGTTAAAAAAACCCAACAATTTTCATTAGATGGTCTGCAATATATTAGGCAACATGAGCCTTGATAGAACACTATATATTGGAATGTATAGAGAATTTACAACTGGCAGTGTCATTGTTATGTCACACACTATATATTTTTGTGCATACCTTATTCATAGTTGCCAGTAAGCAATAAAACTATAAAAAACTAGTAAACTACAGTAAACTATAATATAACAAACTATTTATAAGATCATAGTTGGTATTAATATACAGATTTATTGAACTATACCATATAAACCTTCAAAGATGGTAATATTGATATTATAAATCACCAAGGGATTCGCTGTCACAGTACTTATATAAAGAATACATATACAAATACTGGTAAATAGGTTTAAATCATTTTATTTTTCCTTTTTGTTTTTTATTGCACATACAGGACTAGACTCAGATCCATAATAGTCAATTCTGTCCATAGCCTCCGGAACGGTAGCTAAGGTATGGAACGAGCTATACCAAATACCGTACATAGAACAGAGCACTTTCCTTGCTCTCCTAACAGCGGATGGTGAATCTATGCACAGAACCCTACCTTTAAGCATTTAAAGAGTTCCATAGTTAATACTAAACGCATATAACATGCGTATCTCATACACATGGAGGGGGACCTGGCCCCACCCTTGTGGAGGATAAATTCCTCAGGGAACACAGCCACGTGATGCTCTGGCTCCCCCTCAGTGGTAAACACTCTTAATATATAGTATTTTAAACTGGGTTTGCACATCAACTAGAATGGTCAGTGACAGCTGGATAATGTCTCTCAAAAAAAAAAAGAAAAAACGCATCAAGAGATCCATTTGCAGAACTGAAGCCCAAGCACATAATTTGAAATGTACATGTACCAAAGTATGTGCTCCTGATTTAATTCCCAGTGAAGTTGATGGGGTTGGGTACAGAGAAAAGTCAGTCTGCATGTGAACAGCACGGGGGTAGCAGTTTTAAAGTCATATTGGTGCTGCCAACTGTAGGTAATATTATTCTAGAACATCCAGGAAATGATAGCTAAAATCTTAATGGAAAGTGTGGGTTGAGGACACATCGAGAGAGCATGGGGGTTAAAGAGACACAGTGGGGAAGGAAGGAAAATGGAGGTTAAAGAGACTCG
>WWET01000006.1:1604497-1621591 GCA_011038615.1 Limnodynastes dumerilii | reverse complement strand
AGGGAAAGGTAGAATATGAGAGAATGAATGGGGATAGAATAAGAATGGTGATGGTAGAATTATTCAGAGAGGTGCAAGACGTTATTTTGGTATGGTCTGGACTTGTGGTATGGGTGAACATTAGAGGTGTGAGGTTGGCAAATGTGATAGGCCTCAGACAGCACAGTCAAATGGCACAGATGGGGTAAAGAGGGGAAAATCCCTAGGGATGAGGGACAGAGTCAGAGTCAAAGTGTTGCTTCATAGGTTCAGGAGTAGCAGTCCATGGCCAGCAAAACCATGTATTTCACTAGCGCTCGTAGCCTAGCCCTGGTTCAAGTAAATCATCCATCTCCATATAGCTATTAATCTTAGAAAGCCATTCTGGGATGCTCGGGAGATGGGCAGACTCCCAGCATAATGGAATAAGTGATTTAACAGCACAAAATAAAAAGGGCAGGTCAAGATGCAGGCGCCATCAAATAAAATTAAAGACGTCCATAAGTGGCTAGGAAAGTGAATGTGAGCTGACCTTGTAGCACAAGTTCATCAGAAGTACTTCGGATGGGGGAAAAACATGCAGTCCCCCTCCATTTGGCGCATGCCCAGAACGATCACCAGCTGCCCATGCAGCAAAACATTAGTGCAGCCCGATCCAATGCTGGACTGCAACCGCCCAGTCTGCTCTAGTGATTCAATCCGGCCCCGCTGCCGAGCAGATGTTGATAACACAGCTGTCAGCTGCTGTCCAGTTGTTTCTAAACAGCACTTGGCATTATAAACCACTGCAGCTGACAGCTTTGCTGACAGTGGTATAGAAAAATGGAAAATCCTGCACTCACTGGTTAAGTGTAATTTGCTGCAGTGACTGGGTAGGGAGGGAAGAAACAGGTATTCTCTGTCGGCAGCCAATCAGAATGGGGGAGTTTCGCGTCCCCGTATAGATAGTTTGGGAGAAAAAGATTAGTGCGCCAATAGAAACCCATAAATCAAATTATGGTCAAAATAAAGGCTTTATTCGAAAAACCGTGTGTAAAGGGGATAAAGTTCATATAGACAGTTCATGAAGTTTTAGTTCACAAGTCACCGTTGTTATTTGGTATTGAATAGGTTCTCTTAGAATAAATATATGTCCGATAGTTCTTAGATAGTGTCCAATAGATAGGTGTATTTTTCAAACATATAGCAGTCTCTGTAATTGATGTATTGTAATACCTGTAGTTAAATTCAAAGTAATGGCAGCGTTCCTTATTGAAGATACAATGTATCGGCTGCCGCTGTGATTAAAAGCATCCAGTTGTTTGTTACATGTGTAATCCTGCTGTTTAAACAGTACTGCTGGTGTTCCCAATAGACAAATAGAATGATGTCCTTACCGGTAAGGTGAAGAAGGGGTTGAGGCTACGGGGAGCTCTCCCGTGCCTTGTATTGGTCCACAGCTCCTGTTCACCGTTAGCCGCTGGTTCCTTCCTGTGTATGGCTTCTGGCTGCAGGGTTTAATCCTCGCCGGAGAATGAAGCTTTATTTGCTGTTAATGCTGGAAGATGATGCGGAACAGAAAATAGGGAGGAAATAGCGAACTTCTGTTTACAACTGCATCGAGTTCCCAGCTCCCTGACAAAAGCCGTAACCAGGCGAAACGCGTAGGAGATCGAATAAGGACCCCCCCCCCCCTCCCTATTTTCTGTTCCGCATCATCTTCCAGCATTAACAGCAAATAAAGCTTCATTCTCCGGCAAGGATTAAACCCTGCAGCCAGAAGCCATAGACAGGAAGGAACCAGCGGCTAACAGTGAACAGGAGCTGTGGACCAATACAAGGCACGGAAGAGCTCCCCGTAGCCTCAACCCCTTCTTCACCTTGCCGGTAAGGACATCATTCTATTTGTCTATTGGGAACACCAGCAGTACTGTTTAAACAGCAGGATTACACATGTAACAAACAACTGGATACTTTTAATCACAGCGGCAGCCGATACATTGCCTTTACACACGGTTTTTCGAATAAAGCCTTTATTTTAACCATAATTTGATTTAAGGGATTCTATTGGCGCACTAATCTTTTTCTCCCAAATTTGCTGACAGTGGACCTGATTCAGAGATCCGGAACTAACGATAGTTCCGTGCGTATATTTAGGGTCGGATCGATTTTGCATCAACTGTACATGCGTAGTAATAGTGCAACACCATGTACGTTGAAGTTAAGGTCGGAAATGCCTTAAGGTCGGACTTGTGAATTGGGCGGAGACTAATGCGACCCTAAGTGCGGCGGAAATATACGGACCTAAGGTTTTGCATAGAAATGGGCAGGGGGGGCATTTAGATGAGGGAAAGTGGGCACGCTTACAGAGTTAGGGCCCTAAATATACGCAACTAATACACATAGGGTCGGAAGTGAGTGCGGCCAGTTAGGGCAAGTCTAGGTTGCGAGGGGAGTGACTGTTTATTCTGGTGGGTGTAACCTGTTCCGACCTGAGATTTAGCTGCGTATATTTGCGGCCCGATCGCCGACGGATCTCTGAATCAGGCCAAGTTCTGAGCTCTCTCACAACCTTTCAGGAGGAGCAATGCCACGAAGCTGTATTACTGCTTGAAATTGACCCCCTCCTAATGGCACCTTATCTATATCAAAATCTGAAAATGTGTAAATTTTCAAGAGACAAAAAAAAAAATGTAGCTTAAATTAGTGTCTTCAGCTGTAAGTAAAGCATTGCTTTCTCTCTCTGCAAGTCAGGCCTATCCTTAATTTTCTAGCGACTCATTATTACAAGCCTTTCCAGCTGTATAACAAGCAGATTCATTCAGAGAAATTGCAGTGTTCCCGTCAATCGCAATCTCATTCACTGAACAAATGATTTAAAATGAGGGAATCCACGAATGTTGTGACCAGGCCATAATGCTTTCCTGAAACAAGCAGGCAATTTGCAACAAACAACTTTATTAGGAATCCATTGTTGTGTAATAACACGCAGCAACAAATAATTAACAAGCTGCTTATGTTGCTACGTATCATTCTTGCACTACAGATGCTTGCTGCGACTGTTCTCTTTATTGCTGTTTGCGTATAAGAGAAAACAAGATGTTTTTAAGTCTTGACATGTTGTTGAATATCATTTCAGGAAAATAAATAGAATTCATGAGAATTTAACAAAAGTTGAACAACAAAACACTTCATAAAATAATTACACAATATGAAAGAAGCTATAATGAAAATGTCAGACAGTGGAGGGAGGGCGGTGTCTCTGCAGATGTCAATGCAGACAAGCTCCCGGCTTAGAAATACAAATACATTTTCTCTTCTACACTCCCAGCTGCATATAAAGCCGCGGGGGGTAAATTTTGGGAAGTGTCAAAGAAGATTATATCAAAACCAGAGTCAAATTTGAAGGCTGTTTCTTAAATTTAATTTGTAGTCACAGGACCGACGACAAAATATTTATCTGTCAAGTACTACACTGGATTCCTGTAACAGAGGAACAGGTGGGGAAGTGTGTTATACTACTTTTTTTAGTCATTTGGGTGCTATCCTGTCAGTATCTATGGTCCAGATGCAGGCTTCTGATCACCCCACCCCCTACCATAAAACTTGTGTACCCCCCTTATTGTAAGCAGAGGGAATTCACCATTTAACCATTAAAGCAGACAATATACATTATTCCAAATACATGCCAACATTTCGGTCAATTGTTGTTGATGCTTTTAGTGAACCGTGTTTGTAGGCCTTTGAAGTTGCACAAAGAAACACCCAACTTTGAGGACCTTAGACACATAGTCAGCCAAAGCAACTTAGTGCAGCAGATGACTTCCCTTAGTGCATGCTTACTTCCCTTCAAAATCAGATAATGTGCAGCAGTGCCATAAGCTCATAACTGGCAGGAACAAGTGGGACCCATCTACTCTTCGGATAAATCTGGCCAGAAGCGGTCTTCATGAAAGAATCGAGGCCCAAAACCCATACCTTCAACGTGGAAAGAAGACCAAGTGACTCAACTATGCACGAAAATATAAGAACTGTGGGGCATAAAAATGGCGGCAGGTGCTCTAGACTGACAAGTCAAAATTTTGAATATTTGGCTGCAACAAGAGGCAGGAGAGCTTTACAATAATGAGTGTCTGCAGGCAACAGTGAAGCATGGCAGAGGTTTCTTGCAAGTTTGGGGCTGCATTTTAGCAAACAGAGTTGGGATTTTTGTCAGGATTAATTGCATCTTTAATGATGAGAAATTCAGGCAGGTACTTATCCATCATGCAACAACATTAGGGAAGCATCTGATTGGCTCCAAATTTATAATACAACAGGACCCCATACATACAGCCAATGTCATCAAGAACTATATTCAGCGTAAAGAAGAACAAGGATCCCTGGAAGTGATATGACCCCAAAAGAGGCCTCATCTCAACATCATCAAGATGGGATTACATGGAGATAGGAGATGAGCAAGACTATATCTGCAGAAGATCTGTGGATAGGACTCCAAGATGATTGGAACAACCTCCCTATCGAGTTCCTTCAAAAACTGTGCACAAGTGACCTAAAAGAACGGATTCGGTTTTAAAGTCAAAGGGTAGTTAAACCAAATATTGATTTGCACCACTTCTGCACATTTGTAAGGGGAGAGAGGAAGGGGACGAATCAACCACATGCCTATGCCTCAAACATATTCAACTCCATTGTTAGAAGCCCATCGACCGGTCAGACTGCTGTGCTTACTGGGAGTATCTGGGGGGGGTAGATCTCTAATCTCCAAGCCTGGTAGAGACTGCTAGGTCAAAATGGCAGGGATGTGGTTGCCATCAAGGACACTGGACCAGTGGAGAACAAACTTGGACACTATTGGCTTTAACTTTGAATTATAATAAATATGCAGTTGTATCTTCCCTGTTGCCATTATGTGATCCTGGGATTTCAGTATAATCACTGACGTTTACATTTATCATTACCTTGGCAGGAAAGGTCTGGGATGCTCTTTATTTCTGTGTTTTGGGGGAACAACCTTTTCATTGGACGTCATTGCAATTAGATCATCCCACTGTGCTCGGGGCAAAAGACCATATTGCTGTCGCACGCGTGTTAGACTGTAAATATAATAGCAAGTTATATGCTTAATAAGGTTTGAAACACTTATTTCCAAAGATATATCTTATACAATTAAACTATTGTTGCACAACTTTTTTACATATACCCCAGGGTCATACCCTCTATGCTTCAAAGAAGTGCCCCCATTTCTTATATGCTCCACAGCTGTTAGTGGTCTTGCACCAGATAATCTCTTGACAAAGTTGCTGCATAGATAGCGTACCAAGCACCCCAACAACAAAGCACAGTAACATTTTAGCATATATACAAGTTACATATTTTGTGTGGGCCATTGGCAATGAAACATGATTGTTCTTGATTATAAAAACAACATCATTCCCATAATTACCTTTCCTGGAGATCTGCCCAGGTTCCATTAGGTTTAATTGATGCCATCAGCTTGATTCTAAAACAGTAATAAAAACATTTAGCAACATTCAACACAATCTTTATGTTAGTAAATGACAATTCAGAGAGCCAACTTAAATATTCAACTCACTTCAAGCTAGCAATGGTAAAATATTGACCAGTCCATATTTTAATGGTTTGTTTTTTTTAGTGGTAAAGGATATGTCAGAGGTTTTGGCTTTTGTTTTCAGTAATTAAATACTAAGCAATGACATCCAATCAGTTTCTTCTGTTTATGAACCTGTAAAATGTACGCTTTTATTTTTTTTTAAAGTTGGAGATTTTCTTGCTTTCAAAGTCTGGTTACATTAGATTACATAGGACTCATACACAGGGCTGGACTTATAGGGATGGCCAGTGGCTTTTGAGGTCACCCAGCAGTCCCTCTTTTTTTTAGGATGGTCACATTAATGGTGGTGGTCACTAATATGTTGCCAGCAGGATGCTCTCTATTGAATGGTGATCACAAGGACACTCTCTGTATTGGATGGTTGTCACTGGGATGCACTGTGCATTGGGTGGTAGTCTCTACGATGCTACCTGCATTATATAATGGTCACTAAATATCTGTTTTTGTAATGAGAAATACTAGTCAAAATATATTGTTTTAGAGTGTGCCTCTTTTACACTATTGGTAAAAAGTTGTGAGAATTTTGGCCATTGTATTTCAGTTAGTTTTGTCTTTTAAGAATGTTTATTTTAATTGTATTTTATATCACTGTATGATAATGTTTGGCATGCAGAATTTTTTCAGAATAGTCTATACATAATCCTAACCATATGATATATTTGCACTGCTCTAATTAAGGTTCCTTATTCTGTGCTAATCTTGCTAACTTTGGACCAGATTCAGTGTTTGGAAATGAGGAAAGTTACTCCTGTGTGGGTGTGGGTCCCCACTGAGAACGGCCATTTGAAAGGGCCATTCTCTCCCAACCAGTTCCAAACTGGCTGGGAAGTAGAATGCTTTTGACTCGAAGAGAAGCTCCGAAATGCAAGTATAAATTTTACCCCAACCTTTTCCCTAATTCTTACCCTAACCCTCTCTTCCCATGATCCTAATCCTCCCCTTAGCCTGACCCTCTCTCCATTACCCACAGCCTAACCCTAAGACTCCCCTCCCTGTAGCCTGACCATAACCGTTCCCTCCCACCGGTGAGGTTACTCATCTCTCCTGTGGGGTGTGCAGCGTGTTTACTCCCACTGCTCCTGTGCAATACAATGTTAATTTCAGGGGAAGTTAATTGTACTCTTTGCATGCAGGAATATAGCTTTGAATTGCTTACTGCACACAGATACTGACCAGCTTTACTATCACACTGTTATTTAGACCTGCTAGGAAACATCACCTCTCAACTCTAATACTGTTTGCAACAGATGAAATATGACTCCCCTGCAATCAACATGGTTTATCCCAGGAGTAACTTTCCTCTCTTATTAGCAAACTCTGATTCTGGTCCCTTTTTATTAGCCCTGCTTATAATTGATCCCTCCCACCCCCCACGCGGCCTCTTGCACTTCTTAGCCTCTTAGAATTTCTAATGTGCTCCTGCACAAGTATACACACAAAATACACAGGGTCAGTCACTGTGGTTCTTGCTTATCAGACTCGGCTTTCTTACATAGACATGGTTTAGAGGTCAGAGGGGCAGCAGAATGTAAAGGTGGACCTATGCAGTCCCGCAGAGTGCGCCTTTACATTCTGCTGCCCCTCTGCAGAATTTACCAAATTGCGCCAACCATGCCGACTAGCCTAGGCCTAGTGGGATTTATGGTGAGACCTCTAAACGATGTCTATCTCTTCGATGGATTCACCAGGGCTGCTATCAAACCGTGGGACTGTTATTAAATGACAGCGTTCTACGTCTATAGAAGTCAGACATGGAACATCATATGGAGATGGAGCGTCATGGACCCGTCAGACAGAGTTGCAGAGGACGGATGCACAGGTTATACATAGGCTATACACGTTATTCATGGAAATAGAATTGGTCCTACATGGTAGGTAGTATTCACAGTCTGAATGACACTGGTAGGGTACGTTAAGTAAAATATTAAAATATAAGGGGCACAAATGGAGACTGGACACAAATGGGTGCACAAAGGTTGGACACAAATGGAGGCTG
Organism: Limnodynastes dumerilii; assembly: GCA_011038615.1. Taxonomy (NCBI): domain Eukaryota; kingdom Metazoa; phylum Chordata; class Amphibia; order Anura; family Limnodynastidae; genus Limnodynastes; species Limnodynastes dumerilii. Next base: position 1,614,002 of record WWET01000006.1, on the reverse strand, counting down.
GACATGCTGAAAGGGCACAATTGGGAGTCTGGATGCAATAGGAGATCCAAATGGAGGCTGTACACACAGAAGAGGCACAACTGAAGGGTTGCGCGGGATGGGACAAAGATTTTGTTTTTGGTAGGTGTAGAAATGGCATTGGTTCCACCATCCCAGACTCATCTCTGAATATACACAAACATCTGACAGTCAGGCTGGTCTACGCCCAAAATTCTGGAGCAAGCCCTTGCAAGAGTAAAATGCAACATTAGGGAGGATCACATCAGTTTCACATTTCGATCTTTGAATATGGTTACCTTTTTTGGACCACAGTACCATTACATTTGCCTTACTGTTCAAGTAATGACCTGGTAGCCAGAAAGCAAAATGAAATAAATAAAGGGCCCAGTATATCTGACATAAAATCAGCATTACCTCTCCTGTCACACAGCTGTCAGAGAAACAGCAGCTTCCATCAGCAGCTGTCAAAGAGAAAACAGTACACCATGTAACCACTGAAACCGTTATAAATATCAGCAAAAGTTACATTTTTCATTTCCATTTGATGACTGTTCTGATGACAGATACAAAATAGCTAATGCATTTGTAGCGGAGATTTTTTTTTGTAATATACATAAATCTTGAAGTATGGACCATTGTGTAACACTCTCTGCTGTGCAACCTTAAGGTCCCACACCTAAACTCAAAATCACTCTTCCAACAGATATTGTCGTTTTCAATTTTTGCCAAAATTCCATGTCATTTGTAGATTCATGAAACTCACGGATTTAATCTTTAAAGCCTATGATTCGTCAAAAGGATACCTCAGCTTAACCCATGGATTCTGTCCTGTCCTATGTGAATGGTATAGGAAAGCTTGGCCCTTTACACAGAGAGAACAGAGTTTGAAAATAAGAGGAAAAACAGGTGGAAAGTTACACCTGGGCTAAACAGTGTTGAATTGCAAGGGAGGCACATTTCTTCTGGTGCACACAGTATTAGAAGTGAAAGATTATGTTCTCTAGCCCAAGTTTAGACAGCAGTTTTAAAGTAATGCTAAAAAAAAAAGAGGTGTTTGTGTGCAATAAGTTAAAGAAAGGCATTCTGCCTGCATGCAAAGAATAAAATGAATTAGAGTTCCCCTGAAAGTTTTGCCAAGGTCTAATTTTACATCTAATTAAAAAAAAAAAAAAAAAAAAAAATCTATGCTATAAGTCCACCTATAACATAGGAAATTCCCAAGTCTGACTGCTTCACATGTACCATTTATTTTCTGTGTCCGTCCTTGGAAGCAACTGTTAATCAGCCAAAAGAGGAGCTTTTATTGGCTGAAAAAAAATGAAGGGGAATTAACTTTTTGCACACAATGCATAGAAAAAAAATAAATAAAAAAAATGAGGACTAGGGAGGAAGCAGGCAACTACAACAGGAGTAAGCACCATTTAGTAGTAGTTGTGTGTTGCGGAACAGCAGGTGGACCAGAAAGGAGACAACTACCACAAAATGAAGCTTTCTGCTTTTCCTGAGTGTAGCTCCTGGTTAAGAGATTTGTTAACTATAGTAATAGTAAACAAATCTCTCCAATCAATTGTCTTATAACATATTTGAAATAATATATTATATAATAAAAATAATGATGATATGGCAAACATCATAAGGTTCCCTCAAGCTTAGGATCTAAGGGTTCAGCTGGTGCTATGCACCAAAGATCCTGGTGGCTGAGGACATGGAGAAGTTTCGTTTTGCACCTGGGACCACAACTTGTTTGTTCCACCACTGATCTTTTTGCTACTAAAGCATGAAAACACCAATGATAGTCCCATATAGTGGCTCAAAGACAATTAGTATCACCGCTGCATTCCCTAAGATCACCGTAAGCAGGATCCTTATTGTAGGGGAAATCACTCCATCTTTATATTATGCTACTCAAACACGTTGAAAATGCATGGAAGTTAATTAGTCGGGGTGGGTACACAGAGCAGGTAAACATCCCGGCGGTGTAACAAAGGTTGATTGTGCCCAGGGCAAAAAAAAAAAAATTGCAATCCCCTTCCCCATTCTACTGTTTCCAAAAAACATTAAAATCTGTATATATTTATATATGCAAGCCTATTGCCATTTTTCTTTTATACAGTCGTGACCCTCATGGTGTGCAGCGTGCACTGGCCGAGACCTGACTGGCTGCCAGATGAATGTATGGGGCATCGGTTGCCTCATCCTTTCAGTTGCCTACTTTCGGCCTCCTAGCTACAACACTTAGACACCTTGCCTGCCTGTCACCGCAGCTTATTAGCATTGACGGCAAGTTGTGTGAGGAGCAGGGAGGAACTACCTGGGTGAGTCCAGTGGTCAATGGTGGTGCCCTGTTTGAGCCCAGAGTATGTGCCCCGATTGTCTCATACTAATGTTGTCACTGAAACATGCACACTGCAAATTGACTAAGAAGCAATGCTCACTTGTTAATTTAATAGTCGTGCCACTGGACCATCGATTCTCATGATCTTCTGGGTGTGCTCAATGTGGGATAGTAACCTCTGTCCAACTCACTTGGGACCTGATTCATGCTTAAGAGTGAGTTGGGTGTGGACAGATCCACACCTAACTCACCCATTTTAACCTTCACCCCGATTTTAGGTACCTTGAGTGCCTAAAAGTGCCATAGGGCTATCTATGAGTGCCATAGGGCTACCTAAACTTACCGTTCGTAGTTTTTTTAAGAAGGAAAGTACGCACGGACAATGCCTCCCCCCCACCTCATCTAAATCCCTTCCACTTCTAACTAAACACTCCCCGACATGGAATTAGGCCTCCTCTTTCTAACTGCACGGAGACAATCTACATGCCTAACTGGTACATAGATTGCGTAGATACACACATGCGTACTACACATGCGTACTACACATGCGTGTTAGGTCATTGTGGAAGATTACACGCTTAAGAAGCCAGAGCTTCCTAAGTGTGAATCAGGTCCCCGGTTTGGATCTGACTCAATGTTAAGATTTAGTTTTGATATGATGGGTCTACAATTGCACTGGCCATAATTACAAGAAAAACACCATAATCATGTTAATATAGGAATTCGGGTTGCTTGTCTGACCATCTGAATTCCGAAAATGTTTATTATCAAATTTTATGGTAAATAGAAAAATTTCTATTTGGAATAGGCAACTGCGACAAGCTGCGGTGGACTCAAGTTATGGTAAGAGCTCCAAAAGACAAAGTTTGGGTTAGGCTTTAAGAAGGGAGTTTTAGTACTTAAGGGGAAGCTTAGGGTCAGGCTGTGGGACATGGAGGGATGGGGGGTTAAGGGTAGGGATAGGATGCAGGCCCTTACCTGTCAGCAGATAACTAACTGCAGGAGTTTCATAACCACCACTACAGAAAATACTGACTATAGACCGCAGTCGTCATTCTACTGGCACATGATGTTACAAAAACAGACCATCGTGCCGGCAAACGTCCATAATATGTTCCAAAGACAAACAGAAACGTTCTGCATTTTTATGTTAACATTTTCTTACAAACTTGTTTAGTGCGTCACATGACTTAGATAGATTGAGGGTTAATTTGTAGCATTGTACAATAATCCTTCATGTAATAATTATCCTGCCAGAAGAATGCTTTGGTTTAACACTCGCTTGACCAAGAGCAATTTAGCTGTTCCCTATAATTTTCTAGCAATGCACTGATTAAACTGCCAATCACTTGCTTTTTCACACCTTGTCTTCTCAATCAAATTTTTATTTGTATGTGAAGTCACTAAGTGCTTCTACTTAGTGCCATAAATACAGGTAAAAGAATGAAAATTACTCTTTGTAAAAACGTACAGTGGTTACTTTGTGCAAATTAATACTAACAGAGATATTAACTAAAATGTAATCATTTACTTCTTCCCACTAAGCAGATTTCCTTAAAATCAAGGTCACAGGCAATTTAAGAGTCAGAAACAAAAATGAATGTGAACAATTTTGCTTTGTTAGTTAAAAAAAAAAAAAAACCTGAACCAAAAAAAGTTCATCAGAATAGTTTATAAAAGAGAAATGCTGATGTTCTTCTAATTATAGTAGATGCTTCTAATGTCCCCAGTATCTGCACACACAGATGTTTTAAATGGTTCTTAATCTGCTTTTTTTTTTACAGTACTAAAAAGGCCACTATGGTTTATCCACATAAAGAATGCATTTTAAAACGCCATGTTTATTTAACGTATTCATTAGATGGAAAAGTGAGGCGCATATTTTTGTTTTCACAGTATAAACAATCCAGGATAAAGGTAGCCCAAGTTAAGAAGATAACATGAACGGATATTCTAAGGCAGGGTTGCCGATTCTCTCGGTAAATCCGGGAGACTTCCGGAATTCAGGCAGTGCTCAAGGGAGAACAGGCAAATCTACCACCAATCCTAGTGCTACTAGACATTGGGCAGCACTTGATAACGTGATTTTTGTCATCAAGCCCCACCAGGAAGAGTTACTATGAATAGGTGGGACATGATAACATCAAGACTTGCCGCGAAGTTAGTAACCCTTTGATCGGCACTTGTGATTCGACAGGGGATGGGCTTCAGCCATGAGCCGCATAAATCTCCCCCTTAAAGTGTACCCCTCATACTGCTGGCAACTTTGAGATTAATAGCCATTCTTGCCACCACTGAGACTTACAAAAATATAATAGGTTCTGCCAATAGTTAAAACAAGTGGAAATGTTCAATATACCATGCTGAACTGCAGGGGGAGGCAAATTCAATTCAAATTAGAGTTAAAAGTTATGAGTTGTTGTTTAACACTATGGGCTCCATTTACTTACCTTCCTCACTCCCTGTGAAGGAAGCTGCATCAGGCTGGCTTATCATCGCAGCGAGCCTGGCAGCTTCCTTCACACTATTTACAAATACTCACCCCTCCTGCGGGGTCCCGCGATGCATGAATGAAGTACTGCACATGCGCACTAGCTCATAATTGGGACTTTTAAAAATTTCTGTGCCGACATGAGAAACACTGCACATGCTCAGGACATGAGCCACACTGCACATGCGCAGGACATGAGCCACACTGCACATGCTCAGAGCTTCTCTTTAGGCACTTTGAAATTTTCCCAAGTCCTGACATGAGAAACACTGCGTATGTGCAGTGTATTCTTGCCGGGACCAGGACAGTTGCAACCCGACGGGACGCCCGGACAGGTGAGTATTAATATTTACTTATATTATCTATGTTTTTATAGATTTTTTTTTAATGTTTTAAATTTATTATTATTTTATTTATTTTTTTACTCCGGCAACATTGCTATGTATTCCGACGGTCTCCCCATACATGCCCCCCTTTTCTCCCCCCTAATAACAGCTATTAGCAGGAGGAAAAGAGGGGTATATGGGGACATTGCCGGAATACTTACCACTAATGGCAGTCTGAGCTGGCGTTAGTCTGACGCCGGGAGTGTAAAACTCCGCTCCAGCATTTTGTAAATATGGGTGACTTCATTTTCATGCGATAGGGCCAGTTTTGAAGTGAAAACTGGCACCATCGCCTTAAAATGATCTTTGTAAGTTTGCACTATGTTTAACTCTAAGGGCCAGAGTTACTAAGCTGCAGGTTGGAAAAGTAGTTATGTTGCCCATAGCAACCAGAACTAGCTGACATTCTTTAGTATGTAATAGGAAAGTGAGAGTTAAAATCTGTTCTCCATTTTTTCAAACCTGCAATTTAGTAAATCTGGCTCTAAGATACATATACAATAAAGCGGCTATAAAAAAGTTATTTATATAGAACAGTTTCATACGCTAGGCACAAATAAAACATCAGAGGCACATACAGGAATAATGTGCTCTGTTATATGCATTTATTCCATTGAGTTGCATGCGGTTTACAAAATATCAGCCCATCTTCAGGTAAAATAATAAAAGATATGTACAAAAAAAAGGGTATTATGTAATAAAATACAATACAACACACCTGTAATGTGTAAGGACATTGATATGTAACATTATTATATATTAATAACACAAAAATGTTTCTTAAACTAAAAGTAGCATTTTCTAGTTACACAGTGATGTCTTTTGATTACACAATGTAAACCACGATAAAGCTTAGAATTTTTTTTACTCACTAGAGTCAGAGTATATAAAGAAACACATTCTCTATGAGCAGAACAGAGTGCATCAGAGACGTGAAGACAGCATAATTCATTAAAATGCTTTTACAGACCATTTGTTGATTCACAGGTTTGAATTGCTGTTCTTGTTCCCCGTATGAAGACTGTGGAAACGGCAGGAATATCATTCCAAGAAAAAAAAAACATCAGCAGGTTGCAAAAAAACTGATTTTCTTTTTCAGGCTATGGGTATAGACAAATCTGTTGCTGCTTAGAAACACCCCTCCCTATAAACAAACATTCCTAAAGCACCTTCGTAGAGGAGACCAGCAGACTACAGACATACACAAGGCTTTCCTTGTAGTTAATGAATAAAGGGAGTTTTTGATCTTCACTATTCTTTTTATCTTTATTATGTTTACAAATTAAGCTACTGCATTACACCTGGCTTTACTCTGCAGTAAGAATATACTGTAGAACACAACAAAGAAAATATACTGTCCTTCTGACAAGGTAGGCTTAGGTTATATTATTAGTATCTTTTTCCTAGATACAACATTAGTTGCTGCCCCCTGACCCAGTCATCAGGTTGCACCTGCTGTTCTTTTGGGAAACAGATGAAGCAACATGGATAAACCATGTTGCAGTGTAAGTAAGGGATGCAATTTTTTTTTTAAATTATTTATTCTCTTGTTTTGCATGCAAGATGCAGATTTATTGGCACTCACAGTCCGTAGTCCTGACAGAGGCCTTTGTCCGAGAACCACTCTGAGCCCAGGGACCAGATTTATTAAGCTGAGGGTTTGGAAAATGGATGTTGCCCCTAGTAACCAATCAGATTCTAGCCTTGACTTTCCTATTACATACCAGAGAATGTCAGCTAGAAGCTGATTGGTCAGGGTTGCCGACTTTTTAGAGCTTCCCTCCGGGAGGAACCAGAGGGAAGCCATGGATTTCTGCAAGGGGCAGGGCTTAATGATTTGATTTATGCAAATCGCATCAAGCCCCGCCTCCTGTCAATCACTCCTGTAATCCCCAGCGTTTCAGGGGATGGATGGGGCTTGATGACATCATCAAGCCCTGCACATCCCTAGTAACACTAGGGATTAGTATAGTAATTGATGGCTGGTGGGGCTTGCGGGAGCTTTGCCGGCTCTCCCAGGACACCGGGAGACCTGCCCAAGTTTCGGGAGTCTCCCGGATATTCCGGGAGAGTCGGCAACCATGTGATTGGTTGCCATGGGTAACATCTCCACTTTTCCAAAACCCGCAGCTTCGTAAATCTGGACCCTGGAGTGCAGACAAAGGACAATGGGTCACCAATGTCCTGGCAAGTGGCATCCTTAGCTATGTGCCTTACATGTCTACACATTTGTGAGGTGTGTGTGTGTGTGTGTGATGAATTTATACAGAACACCCTGATCACTTTATACAATCTACTGCAGTGTTCATATGCAAATACTGATCTATAGTTTGAGAATAAGGACTTAAATAGAATAGTGTACACTATACACAAAACCATGTTACAACATGACAGGTGAAAGCTAATTTTAATATGTTTACATCCAGGAAAAATTACTTCGCTTTTGCATATAAATGACAAATTCTGAACATATTGATGTTTAATCTGTAATTTAAAGTTTAGTTTCACCTTTCAACTCTAATTTTGTTTTCACAGTTTATAGTTGCCTCTCCTGCAGTTCAGCTTGGTTGCTGAGGTGTACTTCTATATTTCTGTGTACTTTCAAACTCTGGTGACAGTGTATATTTCAATACGGCAGACTTTACTTTGCTTTTCTTAAAACTGCGCTATGTATCTTACAGAATGACATTCCATTTGCTTACTTATAGTACAACATGAGGTGAGGACAATGGCATCACATACCCACTGTATACTATAAATATATGCTATATTCTTTATATATTGCCAAGTATTTAGATGTTTTAATATATAGTAATGGTTATAAATGGCCTTATAAGAAAATTGTGACGAGCAGGTAACATATGATAGATCTCCTGAACATACAGTACAGATGTTGTTCATATAGAGTTTCATGGGGAGCATATAGATGAGCCATAGACCTTACATCAACTAGCTCACTGTCCAACTGTTCTTCTGCTTGGCAATCTGGCTATCATATTAAGGGAAAAGAACCTTGACCAAAGTCTGTGCTGGATATCAAGGCACTGATTTTGTCACCCTATATAATATTTGTAGGGTTTCCAGTAAACGTCTCATGGCTGATGGGCTTTGCCACTTACACACAAGCAACACTCCCCAAGACATTCACACAATAAACCCAAAGACAACAAAAATATAATATATATAATATATATATATGAATGAAATGGGGCGATTCATGGTGCAATATATTTATTTTCCATAGATAAAAACACACAAACAGTGAATTAGCAGCATACCAAAACACATGGAACTGAACACAGTCGTCACTCACCGAGCTCAGCGCCGGTCCGGAAACGGACCACACCGGATCAGAGGCGCAGAGTCTAACCTCAGACCAAGTATTCACCAAAGACCCTGATAGTGGGGATGGATTTGGCTGAGTCAGTGAGGCGGAATCCACGTAGAGCAGAAGTAGTAGCTGCAGGAAATGCTGGGAGCAGCAGTGCAGGTAGTGGAGACACTGCAGCTGAGGCTGGATATGACGACAGGTGGAGCTGTGCTGGAACCAGGAGACACAGTAGTAGTGAGACCAGGGATGAAGAAACACTGGGGCTGGACATAGTGAGAGAGGCAGGAACCAGCGAGAGGCAACTGGAGGCATGATGATATACTAGAACTGAGGAGTGAATCGGAACCAGAACACACAAGCGAGCTGGAAACCACAAATCAGCAGAGTAAGGCAATCTGTTGTTCTGACAGGGAAGTAATGTCAGGCAGGACCTTAAATAGTGCAGGTGAGTGAAGAGTTTAGCAAGGCAATCAATAGCACCTGTGACATGCCTGCAGCAGAAGTGCACACCAGCAGTGTTAGAACTGAAAGGAGTCATGTGACTAGAAAAAGGTAAACAAAGGAACTATAGGGTGCAGAGAGGATATAGCAGAATCATGACAAGAGTCGGTTCAAGCAGACTTAGTTAATACCGCTCCAGCCACTGAGGACTCAGCGCTTTCTCCCAATGTCTCCCAGCGTCCTGGTGATTAGGGTCAGCTGTCACTCTGAAAGCTGGCTAGAGGCAGAGGTTTCAGAGTAAAAGCAGAAGGACCATGCACCATGAAGTGCACCATTTAATTTTCTTTTTTAGATCTCTTATAAAGAACCGGAATTGGACTGGTTTCATTTAAAGGTGAGCTGCGATTACTCTTCCATTTTGGATTATTGATCTGGTGTTAAATAGACTCTTGGCTACAACGCTGGACTAACACTTGCCAAGCATTCAATTGACCACGCCTACTGCATTATGTTATATATAT
>WWET01000006.1:1577846-1601013 GCA_011038615.1 Limnodynastes dumerilii | reverse complement strand
GGAAAAAAGGCTAGATATGGGATATATTGTTTTTAAAATAAGCAATATTTCAGTATAATGCCGCATTAAATTCTGCCAAGATATACATGTCGAAAACAACTTTGCTTTGCTGTCTCTTAATACGACATTTTTTGTAAAATTATATTAATCTTCTTGAAAGTATTCTTTTAAAATAAATGTGCTTTTCTGAATTGCTTTTTATATATCTTTTGAACCCATAAATTGCTGCTTTTCTGTCAACCTCTTCCATTTTCCATTTTCCTTCTCCATACTGGACATATTAATGGTCTTTTCATTTTATAACAATCTCAATTTTGAAGCTAACAAATAAACGGGAGCAACGCTGATCTAGTGAAGGAAAGACTTGACCCACACCCAGGCTGCTATTCAAGGGCGCCAGCACAGGTCACATCATCTCGGCTTAGCAAGTAAATAGCTCTGAAGGCATTTCAAAATATTTTATGTATGTAATGGAAAAAAAAAGTGCTCCTGGCATTGCTTTTCTTCTGAACATCAAAGACAGCTATTGCATACTTGTAATATGTGACTGCTACTATCATCAACTTTTGCTGACTGTTCAACTGTTTTAATTCTCATTTTTTCATCTCTATATGCCACTTTTATCTGCTTTTGTAGATAGTCCCATTTATCCTGCTAGAGCCAGCTAGACAGTCTGAAGAGTAAAGAGACACTCCACAGGTATTATACTAGTGGGAAATGAAAGCCTCAACAAATTTAGAGTATATTGAAAATTAATAATCATTAACTATTTATTATAATAATCATCTGTTAATAACATTCAAGCATTTTATTTAATCACTAAAACTTGCCTGTTCTGCCCCTTTGTGATACACTTTGGTGTGAAAACATCACTATCACTGGTGTTTTGTATTGACTGTCTCATGCGACCTTCACTGCAGCTCCATTCCCCAGACAGATTGGACCCTCACCACTCATCATCAGAGTATGGGCATTGCAGGAAAACGGAGACTGGGTACCAGGGCAGATTAGTAATAGGACTTACAAGAAATTTTCCCAATAGGCTGATGGTCTTTAAGGTCACCCAGAAGCCTTTCTTTTGTTTGAAGAATGGTAAGATTTATACAGTAATGGGGGCAGTCTTTAGCATGCTCTCTGTATTGGGTTGTAGTCACTAGGATACTCTCTGTATCAACTATGATGCCACTTGCATTATACCAAGGCAAAATAAGTCTTTATTGTACTGTGAAGTACTATTCGGTAGTTGTAGGCGAGTGTTAACTATGGGATGCATATTCTGGCACGAAAATTAGAATTTCGAAATAGACAGCCTAAAGCTCATTTTCCCCTGTCTGTCAGGTTACTCACCTCTCTGGTTGGGTCTGCAACGAGTCCGGTGGGAAGCAGTTTCCAAAAATGAATGGGTAAGTATGCCGATCGGCATACTCCACAATTCAAAAAATAAAGTCTAAAATGGCTGTTTTTTTTAAACAGAGACAGATGAAAATGATCTTTCAGCTGTCTCTTTCTTCGAAAACATCCATTTCTTGCCAGACCCTGACAACGCTTAGTAACACAAGTAGAGTTAAAACCTTAGCAGCTCTGTTCCCTTCCCATCTGTGTGACTTACTAACATTTTATGCCACATCTTTTATATCCATTTAACACCCAGTTCCTTTCCCACCTCTAGCCTGTACATATATGATATGGAAAGAATTACAGCGCTAAGCTAGTCTGTGCAGGTTATTGCCTCACAGCTCTTTCCAGCAGCTGCTCAGGTGAGGTAGGACCTGGGTGTACACTGTATTTTCAAATCTGCTGGTACTTAAGTTGTACGATATGTGGAACTATTGTAATCCTATGCAGGAAATAATGCACTTGGCATATTTTCCTCTCTTGGATTTACACTGTATACAGTGCACCACAACTATATGAATATATTTAATTGTCTGTAATACATTTTAGGTGAATCTTGGTTTGCTGATTGCATCAAAGCTTGCACTTTATCTGAAATGCAAGTGAATGGGTCTTTGGCTTTACAATTTAAACACCCAGCAGGACTGAAGTAATTGGATCTTAACTAAGCCAATTATAAATATGTAGATAAATATCAGCAATAAGTCAGAAACCACTTTACAAATTAATAAAATATATTGTTCTTTCTAAAATAATTACGCTAGTAAAAGAAAACACAGCTGTTAAAGTTATTGACCATGTCCAAATGTTATTAGCAATCAACAACTGCAATGAGACAGATGCAATTTTAAAGGAGCATATTGAACTGGGGTCTAATGTAAAAGTACATAAAATACAAAAAGGAATAAACTGCCTTAAAGTAATGTCACTGTTAGCTGGAAGAAAATGTGTTTTTTTTATGGTGCAGCAAAGCAGAGCCTCCATCGGGGGGACTGCGGGGACTAATGTCCCGGGCCTGAAATATATTGGAGAGAATGACGTTTAGGCAGGAAAGACCATAAACGCCTGGCTGACAGGCTTCTCATTCCAGACAGCAAAGGATTAAGCATGGTGGGGTCTTAGCCAGTTAGATTAGAGGGGCAGGCCAATAATTGGTTATATAATAGCTGTTTGGGGGTTGTCTTACAGCCTTCTGGAATTTTCTTCCCTCCCTTCTCTTCCCTTAGAAATTTTAACATGTCTTTTTTGTTGCAGTTGGGGCATAGTGTGGTGGTATTGGTGGGATGGTCAGCATTTATGGCGCTAAGCTCTGGCTTGAGGTATGGGGCATGGAAGGCACACTCCCCCTGAGATGAACAAGGAGACTATGCTTTTCGGCTAGTCTTGCCCGGTTGCCTCCTCGGTTACCCTCCAGGGTGTGCAGTATGACAGGAGTGTGTGCTGCCACTGGCCATTTCCTCCGGGGCGCTGAGGGCAGGGGGTTCTCTGCCCTCCGTGAGGATCGTTGGCTCCCGTCTGCTGACCTCCCACCTGCTATTGCCGCCACCTTTTTCTTCCCACATAGTCTTATCTAATCAATCAATAAACTATGCCCCCTATTTTAAAGCCATACTGTTATCATGTCATTTATTTCTTGGTGAATGGTGTGGGGGGCCTGGTCAGCCATTGGCAGTTTATCACCTTTGGTCTGTGGGTCAATGCACAGAGAACAACTTCAGATGTGTCCCGGACCAACTATTTCTGACCAAGGCCCAGCAGCCCATTTCAGAGATGACCTAGGACACCAGATGTAGGAACGGATTCAGAGATAGATGCACATCGGCACACATTGAGCATACATTTGAATGCAAAACTTGGACAGGCTGCATGTGATCCAGTCTAAAGGGCCCAGATTACTCTTTCATTTCGTCTGGATACAAATCCTAACTCAATATAAATAAAATTTCAAAAATGTTCCAGCTCTCTATGAAAAATATGATAAAATTATCTATACACACTATAACTTGGTTATATAATGGATATCAAATTAATAACATATAATCAATCAACACACAAGCTAAAGCGCAGGCAGCTTTGGGAGTCTTCTTCCCAATTTTCTCAAACATGGGAAGATAATAAAACAAAAATATTCAATAGTGTAGTACATTCTAATTATTTATGGACAAAGCATACACTAAAATAATAAAAGTACAATTTCAAAACAACAGCTCAACACCACAATCCCGAAAGTCCCAGATAGAAGCAACGATGCACAGTGTGTCCTCCAAAGATAACCCGGGTATCCACTCCTGAGGAAATCAGTCACTGGAGTGCGATCACACGGGATTCGGCTGTAGGGAAGTCTCAGATGTCGGCTTGGGGGAGGCTCCCGGACGCATTTCGAGCCAGTCGTGGCTCTTTTTCTTTGAACCGCGGAAATAGTAAAGATTGCTGGCTGGCTTCGGCTGCTACAGTCACAATCACAGAATAGACAATGATACTGTGGACACAATAACGTAGGTTGCACGGCTGCAGATTTTAAAATAGTTTTAATAGCTAAAAATTTTATGTCGGAACGGGTACCATGCCAACAGCTATATGCTTGCCATGGTACATATAAAATAATAAATTACCTACCTGTCCATTCCCTCTGTCTGTCCCTCCTTCCGGTCTTCTTCAGCTCTTTTTCTTCTCTTTCATTGTGTCGTGGCTTTGTCTACTTCTGCCATTAGAGCTATTTGCTGCTGCATGATTCTAAGGTAAGTAATTCGTTTATAATTAGTAAGTAGGCTTAGGGTTGAAGTTAGGGTTATTGTTAAGATTATTGGAACAACAAAGGATTCACGGATAACTTGGAACCAAATACACACAGATTTGCAAAAATACGCATCTAAGCACCAAGGCAGCTCCCATGACTACCCTCATTCTTATGAATATTTACAGACTTCCACATCCAGAGGGCAACCTCAACACCCCATGCGTGCCTTTGTGCCGATATTGCTTAAGTACATGTTGACTTTGCAAACCGAGATATACTGCCATATTTAAATGCCCCCCCCACATTTTTCTTAACTTTCTAAGTAACAACTGGATCGCACATGCGTGGTTTGAAGAAAAATAACCCCAGTTATGCACACAGTGGACCTGATTCACACTTAAGAGTGAGTTAGGTGCGTACAGATGCGCACCTAACTCATTCTTCCATCCCCCGACCCGCATCCCATTTTTAGGTACCTTATGGTGCTTACGAGTGCCATAGGGCTACCTTATGTGTCCGTGCGGACATTGCACCTCTCCGCCTCCCACCCGCCCTCCCCAGCTAATCTAAATGACTCCCCCCTCCCACTTCTGACTAATAACGCCCCGGGGCGGCATTACTCCGCCTCTTTTTACAGGACACGCTGCGTGCGATCTGTAAAGATCCCACCTACACTGTCTACAGGCCCAGCGGCAACGTAGTTAGCATAAATTACCTACTACGCATGCGCAGTAGGTAATTTCGTTCAGATGAGCACTTAAGAAGCCGCAGCTTCTTAAGTGTGAATCAGGTCCGGTATGCGTATTTAGGTATATTATTAAATGTAAAGGCCAATAACAGTAAGTGTTTTGACGGGTATTGTATGAACGACTGTCAAATAGAAAAAAGTCGATCAGTGCCGACAGGTTTACTGTTGGCTTTCAGAATATTCCTTATGACATACGTGCAGGCTCTGCCCGATAATTGGACTTGACGCCTTACCGAAGCTATGCTGATTCTGTTGGGATGGGTTAAGCATACCAGCAACTTAGATCATCGAGTGAGTGCATTTTGGCAAATTTTTTCCACATACTGCGTGATAATTGTATAGCGCATGCCTGGCAATAAGATGATGCCTCATTGGTTTAAAAAGGCAAAAAACTATTTTTTGTTATTTGTTCATTTACATTTTTATTTATAAAACATAACATTTTTCTTTTAGGCAATTACAAATAAATTATTTTTTGTTTTGAGGTGTTTTCCAACAAGGTGGCTAATCATAAGAAACAAATGTACTTTTTATGAACTGAGAATATACTTATTATTAATAATAATAATAATAACATTAACAAAAATAACATTGGGCTGGATTCACAGCATCGGATGTATTGCACATTACTACACATGTGTAGTAACTATTTTACGTAATCTACGTATCGTTTCGTTAGATAGATTGTGTATATGCGTTCTTGTCATGTTAATCCAGCCCATTAATAGTAACAATAATAATACTTCATTTCTATATTAATAAAATCACTTGACACATTTGATTATGCCATGAATATATGTTTACATGTTTATTTATGTTGATAGTGCAAATTTTTGCACTTTTTTGTTAAATGAATACAAAAATGATATAGAATAGATTCTTCGTTTTATAATGTGCCGTAACTTAACTTTCCCTGCAGAGGGCGCTGCTGAATAAAATTCTAACATTCTCTCTGTAGCTTTGAAGTCTTTCCAGCATCAAAGCAAAGGATGATTTGTCTCTAAATAAAGAAGATTTTCACTGTGTATATAATTGTAATTCAAAGCCAGAAAGACAGAATGCAGCTCTCCTGAAGACCACAATGCAGCCTAAGCTATTTGTTAGAATGTGATTGGGGACCATGTAATAATGATTCAATTAGATTGCATATTTTTTCATCTTTAGGCTTTGCCCATTTAGAAAAGTGGATTTATATTTTAAAGAAAATCTCAGTTTCACTTTTTCCTAAAATATGCAGCAACTTTCTGGTTGGACTGAATACAATTTGCGATTGATTCTGTGACCATACATCTCAAAAGGCTAAATAATGATATTTTTGACATGAATAAATTGTTTTGTACACAAAATTCTATTCCCAATAGTGCTAGCTTAGAATCTCACCAAGGGGACGCGTTTTACACAATTAAAATTATATTTCAGAAATGCAGACAGCCGAAAGTTGATTTTCGGCTGTCTATATTTCGAAAATACCCCTAATTGGAAGATATTCCTGATGAATGGGTATTTATTTTTCTGCATACTTACCCACTCGTTGGCTTTTCGAAAGCGCAGGACCCCGATGCAGCGACCAATGGAACCCCCGCTGCAGACTTGCAGCACCAGACAGGAGGTGAGTATACAAGGGGAGTCTTAGGGTTAGGCTGCAGGGAGAGGAGTCTTAGGATCAGGCTATGGGGAAGGGAGTGTTAGGGTTAGGGTAATGTAAGAGGAGAGTTAAGGTAAGGATTTGGATAAGGGTCGGGGTTGGTCACATACTAACCACTCTGGATTTGTGCTGGGGATGTTCGATTGCTCGTTTTCAGCAGGGCAGGAGAAATCGATTTCAGAGCCCATTTGAAAAGGGATGGTAGAAACTCAGCACCAAGTAGCATATTTCTTTGGTCCCCTTAAACCCTCCTGTCTGTCACCAAAGGTCAAACAAACAAGAAGTGGGCCCCAGGTACAAATATATTCCCTCAGCACCCAAAGTTGTTAGGCTCAGTCAGATCCTATAATAGTGTCTATGTACTCATTATATACCACTGCCAGCCAAAACCACTGAACCTTTAAATGATTTACCCGAGAGGAAGATGGTGACTGTGCCCCTCTGTCATAGCCGTAGAGCACAGCACTTGCTGCACCATCAGTAACTGTAGGCAACATAAACTCAATTAAGGTTACCTAGGGACACTAATACCCCTTTCACATCACCACGAAATACCCGGGATTTTTGCCAAAAACCCGGGTCTCGGCAAAATCCCGGGTATTTCGTGGAGATGTGAAAGGGGTACTTCCGGTGGGCCTGTGTCAGAAGACCCGGGAATTCAACCCGGGTGAAAAGAAGGGTTATTTCTGGGTCCGACACGGGTAGGGGTGCAGTGTGAAAGGTGCTACCCGCATTTTTCAACCCGGGTAGAACCTAACGCACTTGATTGGTGTAATTTTTTTTACTATTGCTCTGGCAACAAGTGTTGCCAGAGCAACGGTAAACAAATTACACATTGCTTTGACGACAGGGCAGACCCGGGTCTCTGAATTCCCCGGGTCTGCAGTGTGAACTGAAACGGGGTCTGTGAACCCGGGATATTGCACCCTGGGATCCTCTGCTGCCCCGGCAATATCCCGGGTCTGTGAACCCGCGATATTGCCGGGGTGGTTATCTGAAAGGGGTATTAGTGTCAGTGCGTAAACAAAGGGAGGGTGGAGGATGGGGGGCTAAGAATGATGTTCTTTAAATCAGGTCTCAAGCAGCCACAGATAGATTATTTTTGCAGGTGAATATCTGTTATGTCCTGCTCATTCGTTTTATCTTGATTAGTCCAAAAATTCACTGACACTTCTGACATTTTCATGTCACATTTCAGTAGACTTAGAAAAAAAAATTAAAATGGATTAAAAAAACACCCCTCCTCTCCTTCCTACAACCTGCATCTTAGAAAGCCCTCTTGAATGTTGTCATTATATTGTGACAAGGGCTGTTTAAGAATTGGTTAAGGCTGGAGTTTAGTTTTCTATGCCTAATATAACACAGAGTGGTCTTGGGGACTCTTTAAATATAGTGCATTTCTATGCCAATAGTAATTATCCCCTCACACACATTACAATATGATTTGTCCAGGTGCAGTGCTATGATGTCACTCTCGACCCTGGATCCTTGGTTGCTCAGGGCTGGATAGGGTATGTGTTATATGCAGTCCCTGATATGGTTGGAGGCCTCCATTATGAATTTATAAATCCACTAAAAATGTGTTTAAAATTCACAAAAAAAGCTTTATTGGCTCTCTCCCATTTATGGCTCTCTTAAGAGTTTGGGAGTAAGGGCAAAACAGGTGCAAGTATACAATCTCTGGTTGAATCCTCAGTGGTGGAAGTCTTGTGCCACATAGCAGTATGTCTGGGGTTTAAAGAGGACAGCCATTGGGCCATGCAATCAAACCACCCCTAATACTGTCCTGGCTGTGCCTCCTGACAGGGCATCATGTACCACCAATGTTACACCTGCCACCAGTTGCCAACCCCTGGTTTATAGTAAGGTGACTACTCTTCTATAAAACAAAGCAGTAGAGAAGAACTTTTCTTTGCCTGTGCCAGACTAGATTTCTATGGGCACAGCCTCTCGGAAAGACTCAGCAAGCAGAGAAGAGTAATTGTCATCTAAGAATCATTAAAATAATTGACAATTACCCATCTATTTGGATTTTCACCCCCTCCCCACCCATAGGGTTAAAAATATTGAATAGCTTTCATTTTAAATAGTAATTTGTATTTAGATTAGGAAAGGTCACTTTTTAACTTTGCTTGCATAGTTTAAACTTACCTCTCCTTACAATTTAAACAGAGTTTTGGCCAATGGTATATTTCTGACTGTTGCAATGCCTTTACCCTCATACTCTGTGCCTGGGCAGAAGAAAAGCCTCATTGTAGGACAGAAGTCACCAGGGATCATTGAAGTGGTTAAATATTTCTAGATTCCAGCATTACATACGTCACTATTGTCATGTAGCACAATAAGCTGACCAATATGTAAATTTGAGAAGTTTTTAATAAATGGGCTTCTTTATCACTCTTTACATAGGTAATTAAAAACTCATTTATGCAGACATTTTTAATAGCACCAACAAAAGTATATCCTGCACCGGAATTTTTCCAGAGACTTGTTTAATTTTACCAGATCAAGCAGGATCAGCTCAATTTTACCAGATCAACTCATTTATTATAGATTACCCCAATCTCCACTAAAGGGTGTGGATTGCTGGTAAAAGGGCTTGTTTTCAAAGAAACCCATTTAAAATGCAGAGCGGTGAGAGGGATGTCATCACGAGAAATCCCCATTAAGATTATTTCCTCACAATGGCTAGCCAAGTTCCACCCTTAGCATAACCTCCTGTTGTAGCAGCCTAACCCTAACCTTCAAAGGTAGCCAACCCTTAACAGCCTCGGTCCTGCAGCCTAACTTTACATTTCCCTCTACTAACTGCCTAACCTTAAGCTTCCCTGTCCTGCATCTTAACCCTCCATATCCTACAGGCTAAATCTAACCTTTTTCTTTTCACTGCCTAACCTTAAGCACTCCGTGTCCTGCTGCCTATCCTAAAGCTACCTGCTACAGGTAACTGGTCATTTTCAAAATAGGGCTATTTTCTTAGGGGATTTTAGACAATGATATAGCCGCGATACAGCTGTTGGTTGCATCAGTATCAAAAATTAGCCTTTCTAACTGGCAACTGCATGCCCACCAGGATGTTACAGGAAAGTCTGAATTATATTGGCTTCAATACAGCTTAATATCTTTAGAGATTTTGTAAACCTAGTTTACTAAATCTGTCTGTATCAGTATAAAAACAAAGTCTTCTAAATATATAATGTGGTGGATACTTTATGAATGTGGTGGACATATATTTTGACTTCTTTGACATTTGCAGTATATGTCATTTGGTGTCAATTGCCACAATTTAGTTGTTTTGTATGTCTTTAGATTGGATTATTGAAGTGCTATTTAATGGAATATTTAATTTTTGTCTTTTTGAGCTTTGTTAATTTTGGCAATAACGTGTAAGGACAGCTAGTGATATTCGGAAAACAGTTTCCTTTTGTGTCACACTCCTGTGACACTTTTTTGCTCATGGTATACCCTTAAAAAGTGCCGTAGCACCCCCCATATTCAGGGTTAACCGTCCAAAACATATGTGCAGTTAGTGCGCTCCTTCTTTGCTAGATATTATGACATCATCATTTATTTTACTTCAGGAAAAAAAAAAAAGAATCATTTAAAAGAACATGATTCACAACATACAAACACAAGACAAACAATAAAAAATCACAGCTATGGCCATATGGTCTATTTATAAATTTACTCACAAATTCAAAATATATCATATAAAAGACAATGATTATTAAAGATCATTACTGTTCAGTAATTCAGCCAATACTTTACCTACTTTAATAAAATAAAAAAACTAAGAAAATCTGAATGCCACCTCACAGTGGATCTTTACCCTAAAAAGGTGGCTATCTGATCCCCTTTCTCCATGGCCAGCAAAGAGAATTCAAATAACAGGTAATCAGAAGGAAAAGACCGTGTCCTCAGTGGTGATTTGGAGAGCCAACACGCGTTTTGTTGGTGCTTTTACAATGATTTATTTTTCTGCAAACAAGGCATTTAAAAAATACCACGCAAAAGGTATTGAAGTATGCAATTCTCTCTTACCCTGAGACTATGGCACTGAATTAACAGCTACATTATAGAGAACAGAGAAATGGTTTTCCATCAATGTATTAAGCAAAGAATGCAAGTGATGAAACGTTATAAAAAAAAAATAAAAAAAAATTCTTGTTGGGAGTCTAGGATCAAGGATTAAACTGTTATTATAATCACTTCATATAGAGACAGCCTTGTCTTCAAAACATCAATTATTGCTTGGCCTTGAGCTCTGTGGATTACAAATAGAAATGTACTTTTGTAATTGTGTTTTCATAGCTATCCCGAGAAAAGAGGCAATCTATAATTATAAACTCTCCTCAGCAGCAACAATTCTTTTAAAAAATGCTATATCTTTTAAAAAATGAAGACTGTTCTTGTTGGGTAAAGATGATTTCCATAAAACCAAATACACGGTCTAGCAAAACCATACAACCATAACATAAAACCTACTAGAAACATAAATTGATTGACATACACTTGAAATAGCAATAAAATGTGTTGTTCTATTGCCAGAGCTATCAGTACAACACTGGGGACAAAACCAAACATTCATTTCCAAAATATTCAACAACTCCCATTATTGGGATTCTCTACAGAGGTATACGACATAGGAATACCCTTTACAGATGGTTGGCAATTTGGATATATATTTATCCATCAAGTGAGGAACTAACCAACATTCATATCTCAATAAACAGATATGATCCATGATCTACATGTTTGGCAATGTTTCCAGAAAGGTCCAAAAAACAAAACAAAAAAACACTTCAACAAGACTGAGCACAAAATAAAGAATCCGGATTTTAGCTACAAGATACAATATAAAATAATATAAAATATGAAGCAACATATTAAGACTTCTGGTTCTTTGTACATATATTTACAGCTGACACTGGATATGTAGGAATCTCCTACAGGCTTTTGGTTGGTTAAAACAAACCAATCAAGGCTGATTCAGAGCTGTACTTTTTTCTTTTTTAGGTACAAGCTCAAAGATTGTTTGTACTGCACATATGCACAACAGCAGCAAACACAAATTGTCAATGTGAAGTGGCTGAACTGCCTGTGTTCACATCTGTGTACTCTCCTCCACTAGTGCTCAGGGCTAGTGCAAGTGATGGAGGGAGGAGAATTTCAACAAATAAAAGCCTCTATTTATTGTTACAACTCTGCTCTACACACCTCACAATTATTAAATGCTTTAGATAATAAAAAACAAACAAAAAAAACACTTTTTAAACAAACTAACAGTCTGGAGTAAGAAAAAGTTGCCAGGGTCTGGAAATAAGACAGATCCAGTAAGGGGTATAGAATAGTCAACGGCAGAAGAAGAGGCAATAAGGTGGCAACGACAACCAAGTAGTCAACAGGAAAGAAGTAAAGAAACAACCAAACTAGGGACCAGAGTCACACCTTAGAAGTGGACGATTCTTAGTTGCGTATTTTTAAGAATTTCTGTACTGCGCATGCGAAGTCAGAGACTATGCCATGTACGTAGTACTTAGGTGTGGACTTTAACTACGTGCGGTCTTTAAAGATCATGCATAGTTTTATTTTTTTAAGAAAGAAGAGGTGTGCCACAGTAGCATTGTAACGTTTTTAGGAAAAGTGGGTGGGGGGGGGGTATTTAAATAAGTCGAGGAGGGCGCAGTAGCGGAACCTCTGTGCATATTTTTCTCCTTAAGAATCTAGGGCCAGATTCACACATTCCTAAGGAGGAAAATATGCACAGAAGTTAAGGAAGCTCTATGGCACGCTTAAAAAACATGGCGAGTGCTGTGGGACGAAGCTGAAAATTAGGTGTGACTCCCTGCATATCAGCACCTTCTTAAGTGCTTAAGTGTGTGAATCTGGCCCTAGATTACAGCCAGGAAGCACAATTATCTGGTAAAGAGGAAGTGACAGAGCTGGATTTATATAGACCAGGGAGGAGGAGCTATGAAATTAGGGAGTATCTAAAGAGAGCCTAAATACAAAAGGCATGAAGAGCTATCCAGCAGACAGAATAGCTCAGTCAGTAGAGGAGCAACCTTCAATGCCACAGAACCTGAGTTTGAATCTAAATGAATGCACAACGTGCCCTTTTTAAAAAAAATATTTTAATATTCTATCTTTAACAGGTATCATGCCAATCAGCTTTATTTCTGGCCAGGGCACTCTCTGTACAGTGGTGTGTGGTGATGAGGGCTTTCCAATTAATGCACACCAGTTGTTCTAATGAACTTCTTAAGATCTACTGTAGGCAGGTTTTGTTATCCTTCCCTTAAAAAAACAAACTTCAGATAACAAGCATAACTGAGCACAATATTTAAGAAAGTTGCAAAGAAATTTCAGCAAATTTTAGCAAAGGCCAATTCATTTAATACTGTCAGTCATTACCTCATTATTAACATAACTAAAATCTCAATATTTTCCTCTCCAGGGGAAATTAGCAAATACAAGTAAAAAAACAAAAAACAAATCCCTATTGCTATGATAGTTTATTATGACATATCTAAAATCAAACTATATATTTAAGGATCTGCAAGTTGACTTTCTTGCATTTTATAAAAAAAAAAAAAAGTTATATTTTAGCATTTCTCAATTAAAGTTTCAACTCATTATATAAAGGCAATAAAGGTTACGACATACATCCATTGAGTAAGCATCAGGGGCGTAACTAGCATTGATAAGAGTCTAGGGCAAATTTTTTACAAAAATTTGACTCCCCTTACTATAATTTCCAAAAATATATATTCCAAACATTTTATTATATAATAATGCATAAAATTGAGAGCACACTTGTGAGTGATGCACAGTACACACAGTAAAGTCACAGCAGTGATGTCTGACCAAGATTAAACCAGTGGGGGATCTGTTTATAAGGGGACATATATTATATAGCATATATTATATATTAGGCATTCAAATTAAATATGTATTTGTTATATTTTAAAGAAAATGTTAAACAAAACAAAAAAAATTGAGCATATCCCCAGAGTTTGTTTGTTTATTAATTAGTATATTTTGTATTGGGTATGGTTTCTATACAGTGCATGGGTCATAATGGGACTCTACCTTAACATTTACTTACTGGCCCCACAGAAAATGGGGTCAGTGTGTACAGGAGGATCATATGTATGGACTTAACCAAGCCATTACTGTATGATTTAAATTTGTTGGGAAATTTTTATTTCAGTGTGCTCTTCAAACTCCTCCATGCGGTGAAATTAGCTGCCAATGAACCTGGCATTGAACCCACACCATTGGATAATACTTTAAAGAACACTATTGTGGGAACAGATTACCTACAATAGTTAGACCAGCACTGCGTTTGTAAAGAGAGGCTTAATGAAATAAGGATTTGTGCTAATTGCTTAATTGATGATTTCCATCTAACATGTGGTAATAAGTGCTGATCGGATGCCCTAATTAAACCTTAATGAACAATATCCTCTGATAAGGATTTAAATATCTTCCCCCTTGCACTATTCTGACATGGTTTAAGCATGTCACCCCAACCCACTGTCAGAATGGCGTCTTGGACCGACATCTGGATCTTGAGAATTCAGATCCACGCTGGAAGTTGGCAGCATGTGCACACCGCAAGCGGAAAATGGCCACTACTATTAAATCAGGATCCATTCCACTGACAGGTTAGTGAGAATTCATGCTAATGTAATGGAACTGATCGGATCAGATTATAACCCACACAAAAACACAGGGGGACGCCTCCTCCGACAGGTGTCTGGGTTGATTTCACAATGAAACTGTACACAGCCATAGTGATGTTGACTAACCATTAGAGGTATATTAAATACAGCTTCAAAAGTGCTAAACAAGCAACCAGATTCTGGATAACATGCTTCATGAACATTCTAGAAACTGAAAGGTAGGGGTTGATATCTCTTATTGTGGCACATTAATACATTTAAACTTTATTTCTCTCTTAACTTTAAAAATTTGCTCCTAATTGCACACATGACCAGTAAAATGTATTTACTTAAATTACCTGGAGGGTGTAGAAGGATATCCCAATGTAACTTAGTTATAAAGGGCCTGATCCAGGCGTATTATCACCGAACGTACCACCGATGCACGGCAATAGGCACTCCCCTTACTCGTACCTAGTTTCGCATTCATACGTTCGGCAAACCCTACCCTAACCTAACTTTTGTGTTTGTTTCCGCGGCCATCCGTATGTTCATTGCATATTAACAATGCTTAGCACACCCATACTGTACAATTTAAATGCCTCACCCCGCCTATATTCCTTAACTCCAGCTTCTGTACTAACTTCGTACTTTAAACACGCCCCGTCGTCTGGAAAATCACAAACAATACGGATACCAGAATTGCCGCTACGAAAAGGTCTTTGGTATGACCGGAAGTTGTCACTATGCACATGCGCAGTGCGTTTTTTCTGCCGCTTTTACGCTTACGATCAGCGTACCCTCGCATGTGAGCGTAGGTCCGGATCAGGCCCAAAGACCTTAGTTTCTTACAGACACTTATCATTAGAGTTCTGATGTTCCCTCAGCCTCATGATTTATTACTTTAAATATTATCATATCCTTTTAAAAGTTGCTGCCGAATACAAGACATGACATTAACTAACTGGTTTAATGATCATGTACTTGACACGGTAAAATGTAAAGTTAAGATAGTAGTTAATTAATAGATGTTTGGTGTCTAGATCATAAGTTAAAATAGACATAATAATTGGAAAAGCCACAATGTCTGATGTAAACTTTTATGTCTTAATTAATTAAGTAGAGCACTTGTTACATAATTAATAAGATATTTTAAATAAAGTTTTGTGCTGTGAAGAATTTCTTAATATCTAAAAAGTAAGTTAATTAATTTTAGCTGTTCATAAAAGGTCATGTATTAGTCTGTCTGATGCTGTTCCTTTGGGAGTTTAGAGTTTGTTTTTATTTACTGACTTAATTATATTCCTTGATCTAGTTTATTAGATTGTTTAAGTTTGAAAAATAGAAGCAGTCCAATTGTGCAACATGTAGGCAATGCAAAACTGCTTATAGAACTCTGAATCTACTTTCATTTCTTTTTGTCTGCTTTCGGTCACTGATACAATGGTTCTGCCCAACTTCCACACTGGAAAAATGATATGTACAGTCATACATTAAATAACCAACAATGCGGATGAGCCTGTCAGACGGGAGATGGCATTTCAGACACACAATCTCCTGCTCTGGGCCATCTTCCCCTCCAATTATACCCCTGCTTATATCCTCTATACTTTTACATCATACCTTCAGTATTATTGTCAGATTAAACAAATATGGGAGTTAATGGCAAGGCTTCCTGCACAGACATCTGGATATTGAGAGCAGAAAATGCCCACATTTATTAAGTCTGAATCCATTTTGGTGCCTCCAGCCAATTAATAGGTTTAGATCAATTTTAACAGGGGTACCCCTGGAATATCTTGCACAAGTCACGCATATTTAGTAACTGTCCAGGCAAATAGGCCAATGTCAAAAATAGATTTTACAGAAATTCTATAGTAAATATAAAGTAAAATGGCTTATTAAAATATGTAAAATTCATAGAAACGTAACATATCAATTAATCCAAAAGATATAAAATCATGAAAGGTAATAACAATTATTATAGGCATAATGAAGTATTAATAAAACTCTGCAGAATATAGCTTTAATTTTTTATTTGATTTTTAAGAACAAGCACCCATTTATTATGTTTAGTTATATTCACAGTCCTTCTAGTACCCAAAAATTGTGTTTCCTGCACCAAGGACAAGATTGATAAGATCCAATATCAAATGGTTTTCTCTTACTTGACCAACAATTTACTCAATTCCTTCCTTTAGGAATCTACTTTTTGATCTTTCAATGAGGAAAATATAATCTATTCTTCAATCTTCTAATAGAGAATTGTTAGTAAGTTGGGAAGGAAAAACAAAAATCAGCAATTTTCTCATATACATTTTTAGCTTCATTAATGTTATTTTGATTATATTCAATATATAATATAGGTTTTAATACTGAATAATAATTTTATGTCTTTCATAACACATTTTAGAATACATTTAATTTATATAAACTGATTTAGAAACTGAAAAACAAAAATCAACACAACTGTATTTATGATTGCATTTTTATTTATTTAGTCTATTTTTGCTAGTATCAATTTTCAGATCAAGTATATTATATATGTAGAATAAATATATTCTTAATGAAGTGCCAATATTGATGAAGTTTTGTCATCTCTGTATATTTATGTTTGTGTTGATGAATAAGTAAAATTACTATTCTAATTTCAACTATTGTATTGTATTTAACTAGTGTAAAATAGCTAGGCAACAAAGCTCTCATTACATGCTCTTGTGCTCATTTACCATGTTTGATATAATAGAATATAAATATTTTCCATAAAATATATATGTCCATTATATTTGGTTAATGGCCAATGACTCCTGTACTTTGAAGAACAAGCCTTATGCAGAAAAATGCCATTATGTAAGATGACAAGTTATCTCTACAATAACTGTGCAATAATAAAGCAGACCTATTCAACCACATAATAAGCTTTCATTATAGAAAGCCTTAATATACAGTATTTGCTTTGTTCAGATAATGATCAACACATTGTCCCTTTGCTGAACTTGTCTGTATTTGAGTATGTTATATTGCTATGAATGCAGCATGTTCTGCTTAATTTATAGATAGCTACTGTGTGTGTGTATGTGTATATATTGGCCTGTCAGTATTCTGCATCGGATGGCAACAGTGTCCGCACAGGAGATACACAGCAAGGGTGGGCAATCGCACAGTAAGGGCGTTACAAAGCCCTTACCTACCATTCACCATTCCATACATTCTCTTCTGCATGTGGCATATCTGAGGTAGGGTCCTGGATACAAAAGGGCCGTACATGCGAGGAGAATGCATAGGGCGTGCACTCACCTCGCACATACAGAATTATGTATGTTAGCCTCCATTGCAGAGCTAACACGGGAAATCTCCTGTTAATTCTGGATCCAGACCCCTAGTGAGTATATATATATATATATATATATATATATATATATATATATATAATAGAACAGACAGGGAGCGTTCCATAGTGCGTTATCCGACTTTATTCATCCCCAGCAAGGGTCCACAAAATAAAAGCGTATCAGATAAAATAATTCAGACAGCGTGTAAAAGGGTCAAGACTCCTTAGTGTGAAAACCGCATGTATGTCACTGTTATCGCAGCCCAGAGTCCTGGAAAGTTCAGACAGCGCACACGATCCACCTTGAGTATCTAGACGTTCTATTACCACGTGCTGTATGTTTTGGTCTCATGCACTGGCCGTCCCTACGCGTTTCTTCATAAGACTTTAACACGGGGCATAGCGGGCAAGTGCATTACTTCATTTAAATAGCTGGGAGGCAGTCACGTCAGGCTAAACTAACTGTGCAGTCTCCCACTCAAATCAAACAGACATTCTATTGGTAAACAACAGCCACGTGCCACAATTCAAAAGGAATAAGAATCCATTCTAAACAACTGCAATTAAACAGCAGTGTGACAATCACAAATACAATTCAATTCTTCAAGGATAATAAGCGCAGTATAAGATATACAGTGCATACTCCTAAAGAAGATTCTTTACCCCTGAAATTACCTAGTGAAACCTGCATTGTGCGGGAGGTTACATGAAGACAGATTAAGACTCGTCAATACCAAACAATGGTTGGAAAATGACAATATATAGATTGACATCATTAGCTCAATAGAGTATAATGGGGGAGGAATCCTAACAACAATATGCTAGTAGAATTCTATTATAGACAGTGGCTTCTGCCTGCAGCTGATTACAAAAAAGTTAAATTGTTAAAAATCAATAAATATATAAATATATGAAATATTATAAACCTACCCGCAAAAGGGCATGCTAATTCAATTAATAATATCACCATAGGATCTCCAGCACATGCATAGGTGATTATGTAAAAGTGGGATAAAGAAAATATTCTCAACATTAAAATACAATTAATTAAAAGTACATTAACTGTTAAATAAAATAAAATATTGCACGGATGAACATGGGAAAGATATTGCACGGATGAACATGGAGAAGACACTCCCAAAGACAGAGAGTAAACATAACCAAAAAACAAATCTACAGAAAAGAGGTTAAATCAAACCCTTTGTTCAAACCTTTAGGGGCCAATGTGTCCAGAGTCACTATCCAAAAGGATTCCCTCTGTGAAATATTTTCAACCTGTCACCACCTCTCGGGTTTTTAGGAATAAACTCGATTGCCTTCACTTTGAATGTGTCTAATTTTGAATTGTGGGCTTTTTGCGAAATGGCGGGGGACACTTTGGTTTTGAACTTTATTTGTTAAATTCCGCATATGTTCAAGTGAGCGTATTTTCAGACACCTTTTAGTTTTGCCCACGTATTGCAAGCCACACCCACATTTTACAATATAATTTATATGTGTGCTTAAGCAGTTCAAGTAAGTTTTGATGTTGTAAACCTGTTTATTATCTGAACTTTGGAATGTTTTATGTTCAGAATGGCAGTGCTTACAAACTTTGCACACTCCACATCCATAGGACCTTTTTGTGGCGAGATAACCAGACTTCTTCGGGATCTCCTCCACTGGTAGCATACTTGGGGCTAAGACAGATTTTAAGTTTTTAGCCTTCCTAAAGTAAATGTTTGGTCGCTTGGGGAGGTGGGGGCCCAGAATAGGATCTAGGCTGAGCAGATTCCAGTGTTTAGTGAGGACACTTTTAATACTACCTCCCGCTTATAGTTTGTGACAAAAGGACAAACTATTTTATCATCCTCATATTTTGCCACTTAAGTGTCTAGAGCTTCTACTCCTGAACCTTCAGGTCTCACTCTTGGCTTGTTTTTGTTTTTGTATACCATCAATGTCTCTCTGTCAGTAGACCTTGCCCTCTGGTAACTGGATTCCATTAACTCCACCGGGTACTGCCTCTCTACAAACCTATGTATATATTAAACTGCCAATTCATCGAATTTCTTCAGTTCGAAACAATTGCGATGCAATCTGATGAATTGTAAGAAGGGAATGTTTGATTTCCAACTAGGGAGGTGACAGCTGGTAAATTCCAAATAACTATTGGCGTCAACCTCCTTGATGAATGTTGATGTTATAATATTCCCTTCTGGACTAAGTCAAGGAGGTCAAGGAATTTGATGTTAACACCCCCAAATTTGGAGGTGAAAGTTAGGCCAAAAGGATTACAATTTAGCTCTTCCACAAAAGTATTAAAGGAATCCTGGTTCCCATCCCACACTAACAAAATGTCGTCAATGTAGCGACAATAAAATTTAATCGGGAAGTCAGTGTGGTTCCCTAGCCAGGGTATATATATTGATTCCTGCTCCCAGCTACCCATATACAAATTGGCAAAGCTGGGAGAGAAAATCGTCCCCATGGCTGTTACTGTTACCTGGAGATAAAACTGCCCCAAGAACACAAAGTAGTTGGATTTCAACACAAATTGTTCACAGTGCACTATAAATTGGCTATACAGATAAAAATAAGTGTGTACCACTTTAAAGCGCTAACATAAACTGGCTGCAGTCGTCCAACTTATTAGAGGGTGCCTCCCTCCCTAAGATACAAAAATGAACAAAACAATGGATATAAGTGGACAAAAGCAATAGTAAATAAATATAGCAACCTTAGATGTATAAATAATTAGAACAATAAATTAAATTTATGTACTAAAATAATCAGGCGCGACAATTGTAAAATACCTAGTCCAATAAAACAATAGGTGTCTAATAGACGTGAATACAAATGTCCCAAAAACGTATAAATGATGAATGTCTAAAATAGCGACATATAAAAAAATGACCTTATATAGAAAGGATAAACAATTGTAAAAAATAGTCCAATAAAAGTGTAATAGACTTAAATACAAATTGTCCCAATGTTCAGTGTTAAAATTAGCGGCATATAGGTTATAGTCTGTTCAGTAGCAGTAGAATGGGAACTGGTCTCCAATGCAATTCAGGATCCAAACATGAAAAGTAAATGGAAGATATGAAATTAGAAGTGAAATGAACCACTCATAAAAGCACGTTGCCCATAAAACTAAATTTTGCTGTTCCATACTTAAAACATATGAAAAAAGACACATATAAATAACCCAGCTAAAAAATAATAAAAAGGGGTCCAACAGGAACAGCCCTACCCCGGTAGTCTGCTGATGTTAAAAGACAGAGTCCGTAATCTCCTGAAGCCGCTGGAAGGGACGTTTCCTTACTATTTTACTCACCCTTCCATTGGGTTATATTATATATATTATTTTAGCCCTTTTTATTTACTCACTTTGCTTAACCATGATTATTGCAAGGTGGTTTTATCATACTATACATGTTTTCTGTATACATCAATTGATGACGTTCAAGATGTCCCTATTTGATGATCATAGTCTTTGATTTTGTTGGAATACTATCTGGGAGACAACTACGATACAGTCTCCATGAACTATGATTTTCTATATAACCGAGGTGTTTTATTTATTTTTATATGTATTCTATTTTCTACTGTGTTAGTTCTCTGCATTTGGTTGTTATATTGAAATGTGGTTACTGGTTTTAAATACCTTTTTCCGCTTTTAATCCCACCATTTTTAGGGGTTCTTGGTTTATTTATTACTTTTCCCCTAAGATTTTTGCACTTCATGTGGGGTATTAATTTTATCCTGCACATATATCTATTAGGTTTTCAGGGTTGCACTGTAATCTATTTTCACATGTTGAGTTTATTATATGCAACAGTTTAGAAACATTTTCCTTTCCACCTAGTGTTATTTTTAACACTATTACAATGTTACCAATTTCTCACACATTTCTATTTTATCCTATAATAATTAATATATTTATGGATTTCCCCCTTCTTCTCGCAAGTTAGGGTCAGTGTGTTTTAATGTCACTCTTTATTATATGTAAACATCTCACTTATCACTTTACTGGTGTTGTTTATTTATTATATGTACACTGTAATTTCAATATATTATTTATCCTTAATTGCGTTTTTTTCTAATTAAGATATATTATGGTTATATGTTTTATATGTAAGGGTCCTGCTGATTATTAGTTTTAGATATAAAGTATAGCGGCATATAGGGTTAATGATCACAACTACCGCCCAGAAAAAAGGTGGAGACAGTGACATCAGCAGCAGGAAACCTTTTAAACCATCACACATGGCTCTTCCGGATCACTTTTGAGAAAGGAGTTGTCTCCGAAACATGTCAAGTTGATCCACATCAAGGAGTATCTTCAAGGCCCTTCCAGACTCCGGATAGCACAGATCGTTCAGCACTCTTCCGTCTGCAGGCTGGGGAGACGTCCCTTCCAGCGGCTTCAGGAGATCACAGACTTTTAACATCAGCACACTACCGGGGTAGGGCTGTTCCTGTTGGACTTCTTTTTATTATTTTTTAGCTGGGTTATTTATATGTGTCTTTTTTCATATGTTTTAAGTATGGAACAGTAAAATTTAGTTTTATGGGCAACGTGCTTTTATGAGTGGTTCATTTCACTTCTAATTTCATATCTTCCATTTACTTTTCATGTTTGGATCCTGAATTGCATTGGAGACCAGTTCCCATTCTACTGCTACTGAACAGACTATAACCTATATGCCGCTAATTTTAACACTGAACATTGGGACAATTTGTATTTAAGTCTATTACACTTTTATTGGACTATTTTTTACAATTGTTTATCCTTTCTATATAAGGTCATTTTTTTATATGTCGCTATTTTAGACATTCATCATTTATACGTTTTTGGGACATTTGTATTCACGTCTATTAGACACCTATTGTTTTATTGGACTAGGTATTTTACAATTGTCGCACCTGATTATTTTAGTACATAAATTTAATTTATTGTTCTAATTATTTATACATCTAAGGTTGCTATATTTATTTACTAGCGCTTTTGTCCACTTATATCCATTGTTTTGTTCATTTCTGTATCTTAGGGAGGGAGGCACCACCTAATAAGTTGGACGACTGCAGCCAGTTTATGTTAGCGCTTTAAAGTGGTACACACTTATTTTTATCTGTATAGCTTTAGACATGGATCAGCATTCTATGTATAAGTGGTGAGCACTGTTTATAAATACATTGCCAGCAGCAAAAAGCTTCTAGCAATCTATTTATAACTTGCGCTCAGCATTGATACACAGAGGGCTGAGCGCTGTGTTAAGATACCAGCCTCTTATGGCTTGTCTGCACAGAATGGTCACTAGCTGGTGACCATACTGCGCTCATGCCAAACCGGAAGGGAAAAAGCGCATGATCTGTAAAGTGATATTACAACTTCTCTCTTTCCGCTACTAATTCCACTCACAATGTAACCCAAGTATCTGACCTACCTTTCTTATTGCATTGTTACATTGTTTAGCTGCACTTAACTTACATAAAATACTTAATGCTGTAATGAACTTTTGGGGGTTTGAGTCCCAAGTGCATGATTTTGTATTTTGTGGCATTAAATTGTAGCAGCAACAATCTCCTTGTCCACCTAGATCATCATTCATTTTGATAACCCCCCCCCCCCCCCCTCCCTGCATGCATACATGCTCA
>WWET01000006.1:1556608-1573211 GCA_011038615.1 Limnodynastes dumerilii | reverse complement strand
AGACGAGGTCTGGCGGGCCGGATTTGGCCCGCGGGCCTTGTGTTTGACACCCCTGATCTAAAGGCTCAGGAACCTTTTGCAGGTGTTTTGAAAAACCTTGCTGATTAGAGTGTGACACTTTGAGCCTACAATATTGAAGCTTGTCACATTATTCTAATTTTGTGAGATTTTGATTTTAGGGTTTTCATAAGCTGTAAGCCAAAATCATCAAAATGAATATAAATAAAGGCTTGAAATATCTCACTTTGCATGTAATGAGTCTATATCACATTAGTTTCACCTTTTAAGTTGAATTACTGAAATAAATGTACTTTTGAGTGATATTCTAAGTTTTCGAGTTTCACCTGTATAATTTGTGCGGACACAATCTTGATAAGTGGGTCCTATAGCTCTGTAACAAATACACAAAATTTTGTAGGTTTTCCATTCCCTTGGATTTAGTACAGTTGAAACTGTATGTCAAGGAAAAAAGTTGTGCCTAATATTTCATCGTTGCTTTTCTTCTTCCTCGACTTATAATAATTTTTTTCATTAAATTTATGAGCAAAACTCATGGGCTTTGTAGGCAATTTGTAGAAATATTCCAGACCTCTGGTTTCTGTAGATGCTACACCCCTGCATGTCACCAGAGGTATAGGTTACTGGAAAGATACACAGAGCTTAAAGATGGGTAACAATTATTTGCCTGCTGCAGATCTCTGTGCATTTTCCATAGCCAGAGATCTGGAATTCCGCACAGAAGAGGGGAGTGCACTATCCGGTCACTTCCCTCTCCCATGCAGGGTTGTACACTTAATTGAACCCTACATTAACTTCTCTGCATGGATTTGCATCCATCCGAATGCAGATCTGTATGGGACTGCTTATTGCCACCCCCAGAACTTAAACTAACATGCCTATCCCCGCCAGATTAGGTATGCATAAGTCAAGTGCGCCCCTCCAGAGGAGAGTATGGAACTCCGTAATAGTAGGATCAGGCCCTATGATTTTGCTTACCTACAAAGCTATCAATATGACTGCACCTGCATACATATCCTCACTCATCTCAAGATATATCCCAGCTCGCTCTCTTAGATCTTCACAGGACATACAGCTCTCCTCCACACTAAACAAATTCTCTGATTCCCAGTTACAGGACTTCTCCTGGGCTGCACCCACTCTCTGGAATAACCTTCCTCACCCTCTAAGACTATCCTCTACTCCCCAAACTTTCAAGCGTTCCCTTAAAACTCACCTCTTCAGACAAGCGTACCATATTCCACAACCTACATAACATTTGTCTACACTATTTACAACTGCTATATTATATGGCCCTCATTTCATGATTAAACCAAACTTGTTCACTTACATTCTATACTAAAATTCCCCTCAGTTCTGTTACTAAGACTGCTGTGCAACTGGATCATACAGAGCACTGAGCACTTTTACCATTCAAGCTGGCTGGTCCATTGTGTGATTATACAGCACTTTCCCTTATGTATCAGTCCCCAATATCCTATAGAGTGTAAGCCTGTGGCAGGGCCCTCTTACCCATCCAGTCCTGTTATGATTTTTAAAATTGTAAAGCGGTACGTAAACTGATGGCACTATATTAAAACCTGTTAATAAAATAAAATAAATAATATGTACAGAGATAAGGCTAACTAGATAACTGGCTGCATTTCTAGAATTGGTTTGAAAAATAAAAACAATTGCTCAATAGTTTTAAATTTGTAATATGCAATTCAAAGAGGTTTAACAATGCACTTGCTGCAAATTAGCAATTCAACATCAATGGAAATTAAAGATATTTCTAGCAGTGCTTAAAGATATAAATACATGAAGGTTGTGCTCTGCAGAGCAATTTATCAAGCTCCCAGACTTACCCAATGTGCTGTCTATTCCATATTCCATTTCTTTTATTCAAATATTGAAGAACTGTAAAAGACTATCTACTAACCTGGGTATAATACAAGAATACTTTATTAAACCTAAGCTCAATGAAGGCTAATTTTAAACGCACTCACTGTACAAAATGGCAGTCTATGGTCATAATGGAAAATCCATCACTTTTTTAACAAGGAACAAAATTGTATACAAAATAAACTTTAATAATATTTTTGTCCAACAATGACTTAGGAGTCCTGGAATATTCAAGGAAAACCAGACTTACAGGAAACTTTTACTGATAATGGCCCAGATCCAGAACTACGCTTGTGTGTGAATTTACGCCTGGCGGACTCGTAAAATCGCTTTTTGCATGTACCACGCATGCGCAAGACAGAGAATACGCTACGTTACGGAACGGAACTCTGTGCGTATGGGTCATTCACATTTTTGCTGCGTAAATTCATACGTATGGGCGTGCCAATTTTACGCATGGAAAACCTACGGCTAAAATATGCAATGTAGGCGGGGGCTTTCATGTAAAGTGTACAGTATGGGCGTGCTTAGCTGCATAAGTCCGTGTTGCCCATACGTACATGTGCGGACGACAGCGGTTACGCGGCCAAAAGTTAAGGTAGGGTTTGGAAAGCGGAACTCAGACAAAATACGTACATTCAAGGGGTGTGACAAGGGGTTTGTATAGAAGGTACGAACGCGTAAATACGCTACGCTAGTAAACGGATTGCAAGCGGAGTTCTGGATCTACCCCAATAACAGTAACAAGCAACCTATTATTATAGATCTTATCAGACATTCCCAGTCTATGGATGGTAACCATTAGCTCAAACCTATTTCACATGGAAAGCAGCCAGTAACGATAAGGAAAATAAGGACTAAGTTATGTTGAGGACTATAACGGTCATGCAAATACACTATTACCAAGTACAAAAATGCTAATAAATAGATCTTTTTTTATTAATGTAAAGCTTAGAACAAGTAGATTGTAGAGGCCCAGTGTAAATGTGAAAAGACAACATTATTGCATGTAATTCACAAAAAACTACTTTGGGAAGTTTTGTAGACTTGTTATTTATGAAGAGAATATACAAAAGTAGAATATGCAATTGTTTTAAAATCTGCAGAGTACTTAGTAAGTTTGGTGTTCAGATAGTTGCAAGTATACTCTCAGTAAATATTTTTGGAACATACTAAAAATCTGTGTTTTAAAATATTCAAATACAAAGGGCCAAATCCTGACATAATAAAGTCAGGCTATTTCCACGTCAGGTATGTAAACCGCCTGAAATTATGTACTGCGCACGTGTCAAATTTTACATAGAAACTCCGTACGGGAACGCAGACGTCAACAATGCTAAGTTCTTTAGAGTTTACTCTCCATAGGGCCGATGAGCTCACCCACTATCTGTACAAGGTATGTCCAGGGTCTACATTTAAGCTAGTGCAAAAAAAAAAAAAAAAGATTCAGGCCAAATTAAGGTCACTTCATATTTTGATATTACCATATAGACAAGATATTGACTTATATCCTGACAGTAGGGTCCTGGCCACGGATATAGTATCTGCAGGTAGGAAAGCCAGGCAAGTGCCTTCTACTATGTGTGGGATTTTGTATACCAATGGATTTAACGCTTTAACTCTAGGCAAAACACAAGCATCAACATTTGACTGGTGGATTTTTCCTTGGGATATTTTCCTTCCATTTGCATCATGTCTCCACACACACTTGTATATTATTGAGTGGATTACCAGTAATGACCTCACTACATGACATGGTTACAAATAGGTCTGGTGTTTAGACCCGAGCGTGTTTCTAGTCTGTTTTGTCAGCATTTCTGCAAATCCACCATGTCTCTATTATTGTGTAGTGTGTAGCCAGTTTAAGACAATGAACAAAGAAAAATGGAAAGTAGGTTGGCAAGGCAATATCTGGTGTTACTAATACTTAGTTTTATAGCTACACACAGACTTAGTTGCCTCTTGGTTTAGTCACTTGTTTGATCATAATTACCTCAGCCTTCCAATTCCTTTCTGTTTAACCAAGGCCGTATGTTTCTTTTTGTCCAGACAGGGAGATTTTTATCTCGCATGACTGCAAAATCAGAAAAGATAAAGCCGTTCACAGGAGCTTGAAATGGCATGCATTACGGTGATTGACATGCAGCTTACGTGGCAATATTAATGCTCTGTACGGATTGGTGGATTAAAACACAGTAACACGACTCGTGCAACACAGTTCGTAAGTGGAATTGACTGCCTTTTTATCGCTTTTCTTTTTTTTTGCTAAGACATCCATACACAAATAAAATAGATCATCCCTGTTATTTTCAATCAAAATAAAGGATAACCTTTCAATATTTGGCCTTTTGTTATCTATTTATTGAAAAAAAAAAAAAAATAATAATAATAATAATCAACAACAACAACTACAAAGACATTTTCCGACCAATATGATTGGACAATGCCCCCTTTTGGCAAGTGGTACATGCAGAAGCAGAAGATCTCCTTTTCTGCTACTCTTGGAGCTCCAAAAGCAGTGGCAACAGAGGTTTGGATCTGGACCAATAATAGGATCTGACCAGACAGAGTTATCAGATTTGCTAAAAGGAAGAAGATAGATAAGACAGGATGTACCCAAGCTACCTATAGTATTGGGTAGGACTGCTACTGTGTTTGCTGGGTCTAGCAATGCCTAGTTAGTCCTTCTGAGGACCTCTGGTCTCAGTTAGAAAGTCATTACACATCCTTTGGTTTAACATACACATAGCGGGGCAGAGATGTTATGTTAAACCTGCACACTCAAAAGACGCTGATGGCCTGCTCTTCATAGCTGAGACCAGGAGGTTCGACTCGAATTTGAGTTGCACGACTGGTCCCTCTCAATATTTTTTAATGGGGCTAGACACTGCAGCTATGACTACAATCATAGTTCCACAACAACCACTTGCTGCTGTAGACATTCCGCTTCCAGCTCGTTCAAAAAGTCAAAGGGACAGGTAATTCCAGAATGCTTCCTCACTGAGTAGATATGGACCTTACGGAATGGACTGAGTTCAATACAAATTCTTGAGCAGTTGTTACCCTGCTGCTGTAGCACAATCTTTTAATTCCTGAAAACCTTGGTGCTAGGTATGACATTAGCAGAGGATCTGAAGTTTATGGTCTTGTTCTTATTCTGTCTGATCAATTTTTGGACAGGGGAGGGGGTCCAAAATAAAAATGTCATAAATATGTAAATTTTAAGATGTAATTTTATCTCTTCTCTTTCTCTGAATTTTTTATGTGCGACATTATAATATACTAGAAGAATTATATGTGTTTTAGAACATTAACTGAAAGATCTCAATTTTATCATTTAGGTAAATTATGTATATAAAAAAAAAACTATTAAACCTTAGAATTTTCTACATGATCATACCAATTGTCATATAAACGTAAGTACCATGCTAATTTTCCTTTATACATGAACATAGATAAACGCAATCTACGTATTTGGGTTGAACAAAGGAAGAAGTAATTTACATATGAAATAAGCTGTAATTAGATGGAAGTAAGTGATGAGCAGTTCCAGGGCTTGTAACAGCCTTCTATAGAATGTATCCTTACCATACGACTATCTGCAAAATTACAACCATAGAAAAATCCAAGAATAGTATAGTCTTTTTAGTAAACATTTCACTTAAATAAGAACTAGTCGGTACATTTAAAACACAGTGGGAAAATTAAAATAGAAAGTGAAACTGTTTAGTTGAATCAACTGATTATCCCTTAATGAATTTAGATTCAACAATGTTTTTATTTAGGTTCATGCCCAGGGTCTCATAGCGTTGTGAATATGAAATGCAATTAAAATATTTTTCCTTTTAAATATTTTACTGTATAAATTCGTTCTTCCAAGCTTTAGGAAACATGAGATAATTAGGCTAAAACTATACAGAAAAGGTATACATTTTTATACGTTGCATATGTTAGTTTGGGGAGATATAGATCTCCCATAGCATTATGAAGACCATTATTTTTTGTTATATTGTAAAGCGCTACAGAATCTGATGGCGCTATAAAAACAAAAATTGACTTGACTTGACTTGATCAGCAGAGGCTGCAAGGTGTGCAGAGGCTCACAGGCTAAAACAGCTTTGGCACTCCATGTATGAGGGCTGAGAGCTACAGCTTTCATCAGGCAGGGGTCCGGCCCAGCAGTCCTGCCCATCTTTGCTATGGGGCCTGAATCTTTCACCTTGCACTCCTGCTTATCAGGGTTTTATCTAGTGGTGTGAAGAGAGAGAGGACAAAGGTTGCAAAGTTAAAAGGGGGCACTGAACTGTATAGGAGGACTTCTTATTTAAGTATGCATTGACAAATGGTGATATGCATTTAGCTGCTAGCATATGGATATCAATTACAAGGTGGTGATTGTGATTACTTATGGTCCCGCTATTCAAATACTTGATTTAAGGTACTTGTAATCTCCAACACACTGCTTCAATGTGCCAACACGGAGCAAATGTCAACTGCACTGGTAGCCTCCCAGTGCGATTCAATGAATGATGGAAAAACTCTGCCAGAGGCCAAGATTTTGCATACTGTCTGTAAATCAAACCAACAAAGGATCAGGAAAGCTTGAGCAGCAATGATGGTCATAGCCGTGTTTGTACGTGTCAAATAAAATTCAATGTCATAACGGATTAAAAGCTCCTTACGGGTTTCATCATTAAATTGACAAGGTACAGCGATGATGTGGTTGTTTTGTTGAAAAAGTATTCTTATTAAGTTTAGGATTCCATTGCTGAATCTCTCTTCCAGCTAAAGTCCCTGGCTTGTGGTAATGGGCTGGATCCAGACTGAAGTAAGTGCTTGAAATTAGTTACTCCTGGGCTAAACCATGTTGATTTAAGGGGGAGTCAAGTTAATTGTATTCTTTGCATGCAGGGATATATCTTTGAATTCCTTACTACACACAGATACTGACCAGCTTTACTATTACACTGTTATTTAGACTTGGGATAGGAAACATCGCCTCTCAACTCTAAAACTGTTTGCAGATGAAATATGACTCCCCTGCAATCAACATGGTTTAGGAGTAACTAAGTTCAAGCACTTACTTAAGTCTGGATCCAGCCCAATGTTTTTACTTTTAACGTTTTGATATATTTTAAAATTTTATTTTAACCAGTATTTCCTAAGCGCCATTTACAGGTTTTTTTTGTTTATTGTTTTTTCCGATCCACCTGTTTGTTTCTGTTTGCTCTGAGCTAGTGGACAGTGAGTGCAATCCATTGGCTTCCTCCTAAATATTTTCAAATGTTATTCTTATTAATGAACAAATAAGACAGATAAGACTGTAAATATTGTTTTTTTAATAAAAAAAAATGGAAGTTACTTGCAAACTGGTATAGGCTGCTGCTTTACAATTCCACTGTCAATGTACATTTTGTTTGCATGTCTCCAATAGGTGCTTATTTTCAGTACTACCCGCTAAATTTGTTTCTTCCAATTTTTTTTCCCTTGCATGATATATGATCAGTATTAAGGTAAACATAATACACAGTTCAGTCAATTTTCTTTTGCACATTCTGCTATGATAAAATGTCTGTTCTAAATTCCAATTTTTATATTCCACATCATTTGGATTTATGAACACGCAACACAACGTTAAATATATCTTTCAAGTTGTATTATGCCAGTTTCACGTGTGACCTCTGGAGATTCATCCCTTGCTGTATCTGGCATGAATCCGAATCTCCATCAATTTATTTGCTAGGCATTACCATTGTTTACACATTTGCTCACATTCAATTGACTTGGTTAAAACCTTGACATGGCTGACAGTTCTTTCTATAAACTTTTTTTTCACTCCGGCTCTTTACAGATTGGTTTTATGATCTTTCAACACAACATATTTGTTTTACTTTCGTGAATATGTATATACATCTATCTGAGATTTATTTTTAAGACAAGCAAAAAAATTTGCAATATTAGTTGTTTTCCCCAGAGTTCAAGCTCTATATATTTGCACATAAATCTTCACTTGTTTAACAGGAGACAACATGAGATCTCAAAAGCCATTCTGTTATTTCACTAAAGAACACTTTGTTACATTGGCAAATAAATACTATAGAACTGCAGGAGTAAAAATATATCCATTTTGCCTCAAACACGGGCTTCCAGAATGCATTCAGACTCAGAAGCAGAAACACATTTCACAATAAGGGTAAAAGCCGAAGGGAAAATAGGGCCTAAGGTAATATAAATGGCAGGTTGGTGCTGCTTGTAGACTGGTGGTTCAGGGGTTCAAATTTATTGGGTCACTGGTAATGGTAAGTTGAGGAAAAGGGCCTATATAAACCAATGTGTTAGAGAGTAAGGGCCAAAGAGGTTCAAGTGTAGATCTGAGCAAAACCATGTTTTCTCTCTCAACTCATTTACATATTAAACAAAGCTATGTCCTTCTTTCCACAGATAGGGCACAGTTTGGTGGTAGCAGTGTAGTTGAGATTAGTTGGCACAAGGGCAAGGGATCTTCTCATACCAATCTCAGCGTACATACACCTTGAAATCTATTTTGAGGGCCATTTTGAATGGTTGGGTCCAACTCTGCCACTAGGCAAACCCGGGGTGCACACAAGAAAGAGAAAGAGTTTGTGTTCTCTTGATGGTTGGCAGGGGACATCCAGGAGTAAATGCCGGTTAATTGGCAATTTACACTTCTGACTCCACCTGCTATTTCTGGCCACCTGTATTCACCCAGCACAGCCATATAATCTATAATAAAATTTGATCCAATTCCATAAAAAAATTAATCTGTGCCCCGTTTTTAAAGGCATTAATAATTCTCGACAAAACCATGTTGAACTGCATGGGCTGGTGGATTTAATAGGCGAATAAATTACATTTCAGTAGTGATGTTTCTCCAATTCAAATTTTATTTAGAGATTAAATATAAAGCATTGCAGTATGTAAGACCTGTGAGCAAAACAAAGTATTTTCTCTTGAAACCAAAAAATGTTTCATTCATTTCCACCCCTTACATCACAACATGGTTTTGCTCAGGTCTACAATAACACATGCTTTGCCCTTATGCTTAAACTGTGGATCAGCCCCGCTAAAGGCAACTGCCAAAAATGTCAGACTTTTGCACCAAGGGCCTGATTCAGAGATGCGATTTCCACGGCACTTAGGAGCGTATATTTAAGATCCTAGAAAATTTGCAAAACTGCGCATGCGTAGTAATACTGCAACGCCGTTTACGTAGCGGTTAGGAGCGTAAATTCGCTAAGAGCGTAAGTTTGAATCGCACGCAAGCACTTAAGATCTTAAGTGCAGCGAATCTTTAAGATCTTAAGGATTTGCATGGAAATGGGCGGGGGGAGGCAGGGAAATGAGGGAAAGTGGGCGCGGGCTGACACTTAGGATCTTAAATGAACGCTCCCACGTCACTTAAGATCCCAAATGACAGTGTATAGTTAGGGCAAGTCAATGGTGGTCTAAGTTTAAGATCCACCGCTGTTTGCAAGGGGAGTGTCTGTTTTTGCAGTGGGCTGGAACCTGCTAAGATCTTAGCAAAGGTGCGTATATTTGCGATCTTTTCGCAATCGCATCTCTGAATCAGCCCCCAAGTGCCTAGGGAAATATAGGCTGTCAGCAGCGGGTTTCACAAAATGGGTACATAATTTATTGGATGAATTTCCAGTATCACTAGCGTTTTGCTAAATCTCAGCTGGTTAAATGCAGTTTTTTGAGTGACTATATGTTAATTGGTAAGTTGTGACAATGATTTGATAGTGATGCAAATTTGATTACCCCACTTTTCATGGTTTTGCCCAAAGCAGATTTTGAAAATTGTCCTTGTTTAAATAACCGCTTAGAAGTTCATATGAGTTGTGCTCAGTGAAGCCTTTCCCAAAAGAGAAAAGTTGAATGGGGTTTCAGAAATTAAAACTTGGTTTACTTACCAATTAGCAGCTACCATCTTCCTGTGAGATCAGACAGTGGAGCCGATGTCACCCTTTTAATGTCCTAAAGAGTTTATGACTATCCTGTGAATTGAATTGGTGATGTCAGCTTCATTGTCTGATCTCTGCAGGAAGCCACCAGTTGTTACATGGTAAATAGCAGCTTTAATGATTTATTAATGGGCTGCCATCTAACTTCCCCACCATGGGCCTGATCCAGAGCTACGACCGCAAGCGAGCGTACGCTCATCGTAAGCGAAAATTTGTGAAAAAAAATCAAACTATGCATGTGCAGTATGACAACTTCCGGTCGACCGAAGGACATGAGCGTACAGCGAGCGAATTTTCAGCGTATTTTTCGCTCAAGCGGCGTGCGTTTTTTACGACGATAGTCTGGATGCTGGAGTTACTACACAGAGGCGGGGATAGCCATTTAAATTGTACAGTATGGGCGTGCTAAGCCCAGTACGACCAGCGTATCGGTACGAAAATTCGCACGTACGCTGGAAAATCTTAGGGTAGGGTTCAGCCGGCGTAAGCAGGTACAATCAATGGGAGTGTTATGGGCGTGAAAGTTTTTACGCCCGGGCGAACGTTCGCTACGCTCGCGGGCGATTGCGGTCGTAGGTCTGGATCAGGCCCATAGTGTGGGGAGGGTAGAATATCTCAATATTATGAAAACAATCAAATAAAATGAAACAACAGCATACTTATACAAAGTGTTACAATCCTTGACAGCGTAACAAATATCCGGAATTTCATTGACAGTGAATCGTGATGAAAGTGATTTAATAGCTTCATAGGGTAAAAACTATCTAAAATCAAAAAAACCAATCCCAATGACACGTTAAAACCATCTCTAACAGTGTCAGGTCTTCTTGTGAGGTAAATAAATATATAAATGCTGCAGAAAATAAATAGATAGAGTATCTTCTAATGCAATTGAAGTTGCGAATCCGTGTGTATAACCGTGAAAGGAGCTAGAAGGTTGAACCTATATACGGTAATCACGTCAAAAACATACGTAATACATAGGATCCATAATGAAAGTGTAAGTGCAAATCTAAACCTTTAATCCACTAATGTGAATACCATATCTGAATCCAGGGAAAATGTACCCACTGAATAAAATAAGGGTGAATCCTATCTAATA
Source organism: Limnodynastes dumerilii (assembly GCA_011038615.1). Lineage (NCBI taxonomy): Eukaryota > Metazoa > Chordata > Amphibia > Anura > Limnodynastidae > Limnodynastes > Limnodynastes dumerilii. The sequence goes on along the minus strand of WWET01000006.1, from coordinate 1,562,222 downwards.
AGAAACTAAAACCTAATTAGGTCCCTCAAAGGGGGCTAAAGTATTCTAATGTAGGTTGGAATTACCTCTTAATGAGGGAAAATTCCCAAACATCCTAAGAGTATTGGCGAGAGTAATATACCTTCCGCTTGAGGAACAAATTATCTCCCAAATAGCAACCACATAACTTGCCCATACAGTTCTGTAATGTGACAAAGGGTGATTAATAAATAAAAGGAGAATAAAATCTTTCGAGGCGGTCCCTAATGAAAACGGGGATATAGAAACAACAGTAAGAAACATCAATTAAAAGGCCAATAACCCAATCAATAAGTATAATTCTCCATAGGGGGCAGGGTGATGCTAAAAAGTATACCAGAGACTCAAACTAACCCAAAAATGTGGGTAAGGATTATTTAGATCCCATAGCAGGATCAAAAATCCGCCCCATTGAAAACAATATTATTCGCCCATACAATTCTGTGATTTGGCAAATGGAAGTCAATAGGTACATGGAATAAATATTTTTAAATGCGAGCGTTGCTCTGGATCAGGCCCAATGGGCCTGATTCACACTTAAAAAGCTTCTGCGTGGGCCTTTGGTTTTTTTTTTCCCCCCTTTGTATTTATTTCTAATCTAATTTCTAATCAGCGCATGCGTGGTAGGTCATTTACGCTATCTACGTAGCAGGTCATTATGTAGACAGTGTCCGTGTGGTCTTTATAGTCTGCACGCAGTAATTTATTTAGAAAGATCTGGCGTTATGCCGCCTCAGGGCGCTCTTAGGAAGAAGGGGGAGGCGGGGAGAGGCAGTGTGCGTACAGACATTGCACGGAGACATAAGGTAGCCCTATGGCACTCGTAAGTGCCATAAGGTACCTAAAAATGGGGGGCGGGGCCAGGACAGGTGAGTTAGGTGCGGATCCGTAAATACAGCCCACTGCCTGCAGAAACTGTAATAGATACATGTGAAATAATGTATATCATCTGTATTAATGGTGGTTTGTTTTTTAATTCATTATTATGGTTTTATGCCATTTCCCATCAGTGTGCAGCAATATTTAGCTTGAGCTCTACAGCAGTTGGGCCTGTGTGCTTTAAATGCCAGGGCTGATTTTTTGTTCCAGTCCGGCCTTGCCGACATCTCTGCTATCAGCCGCTGCTGTGATTACATGGAGCGGCTGATCGCAAACCTCTATCAGCTGCCGGGGTTTGCGATCAGCTGCTCTGTGTTCTGCCCGGCAGCTGATAGCAGAGACTTTCTGCCTGCACAGGAACCAGGAAGCAGGGACATCGCGCACCGCAGAGGAAGGGAAGACATCTAACGTAAGTGAAGAAATAAAAGGAAGCTAGTGACATGATGGTGGATGCTGAGGAGGGGCTGGTGACATGAGGGGGGATACTGAGTAGGGGCTGGTGACATGAGGGGGGATACGGAGGAGGGGCTGGTGGCATGAGGGGGGATACTGGGGACTGGAGACGCATGATGGGGGAAACTGGGGGCTTGGAGAGACAGGGGAGATGCTGGGGGTTTGGAGACATGATGGGGGCTACTGGGGGGAGGCTGTAGAGACATGATGGGGAACACTAGGAGCTGGGGAGACATGATGGGAAATACTGGGAACTGGGGAGACATGATGGGGAATACTGGTAACCTGGAGATACATAAATAAAAAAAATCATAAGATATATAGTCTGTATTGTGTGCCGGTTTTTAAGATAAAGTGGGAATTGTATAGTGGAGACTAGAAATATTGTTTACCCTAAGGACAAGCCATTAACTCATGGGCCGCTGCTGTGGTCTTGCGCCTAGGCTAAAGTTTGCCAGCCAACCCTTGAACACAGTTATCAGTCTCTGCGCTTGCACCATCTTTCCACATGCACTGTGCGAATACACACTGCACTTACACCTAAAAAAAATTAAAATAGGTGTAATCCCAGCCCTGGATCAGCTACTCTGTGCCTTACTCTGCAGCTTTGTGCAGCGATGACTGATGGCATGTTATTTGTGCTCGAAACTAGGAAAAGTTAGCTAACAAAAAGCAGGATAATTTAGGAGGGAGATTTTAGGGCAGGGTTGCCGACTCTCCCGGAATGTCCGGGAGACTCCCGAAATTCGGGCAGCACTCCCGGTATCCCGGGAGAGCCAGCAAATCTCTCGCAAGTGACTTGAGGCCCGTGGTTTCACTAAAACCACGGCCTCAAGTCCTGCCCCCCTGCCTAGCAACACTAGTATACTAGTGTTGCTAGGCACAGGAAGGGACTTGATGACGCAATTTGCGGCATCAAGCCCCGTCCCGACCCCTAATTTAAGTAAAAACGGGGCGGTATGAGCCAGGGGCGGAGCCTAATGACGCGATTTGCATAAATCGCGTCATTAAGCCCCGCCCCCGCATGCGGCGCAAGCTTCTCTCCGGGATCTCCCGGAGAGAAGCTGCCAAAAGTCGGCAACCATGTTTTAGGGACTAAATGTTAAAAGTTTATTTAGCTCTAAGAATCAGATATAGTAAACACAATAAGTGAGCATTGTACAGCCATACAAATTATTGCTTATTATTTGGGCAGCAGACTTGTCTGATTTAGAATTGTGTACATTTTGCTGCTTTTAATGCAGCCACAAAAGCTTTGTTATGGCTTCACCATTCCCAAACACATTCTAAAACTGAAAATCTACATTCTGAAATGTGTCTTAATGTCGAGCCAACATTTTCAATAAAGTACACATTCTGGTTAGGGTGAGGTACAAGGGTTTGGCTCCGATGAGGGGAGGGTTAAGGCAAGGTAGTGAAACGAGGACGGTTAGGGAAATGGGACCAGATTCACAAAACCAAGTAAAAAAAGTCAGTGTTGGGAATCCGGTCCAAGAAAACTAACCTGTCACTGTTATGCTTTTCAAAACGTTGCATTAGGAGCCATCTTTCCTGAGAGACGAAAACTGACGGCACCTCACTGCGGCAAGGTAACTGGTTAGAAGACGGTTATTCTAAGGGGCGAATCCCACCTGTCTCATAGTCTGGGCCTTATCTCCACTGCTGTGATCCTAATACAATAAACCACGTGCTGATAAACCGACTTATGCCACACAAGCAAAAATGACAGGAAGTAGAAAGTTTAAAATGAAACTTTGTACTGACACTTTTTACTGAATTGTCCTTTCAGAACACAACACTAGTATGAGAGAATAAGACATTCTTGTTATAGACACTGGTAAAGTGGCAGAAATTTTAAAAATACAAACAAATACAATAAATAAGAATATTCTTGACAAGCAGTCACCCTTGGCCCCTCATTCCCCAAGTACTGATCCGGATTCTGTATAGCCTTGTGCAAAAATCTCCCAACAAGAAACGAGCCTGCCGCCTCAGAGCCTGTTATCATAGTATCAAGCTATTAATATACACAATGTTTGGCAAAATTAAAACACGGATTCTATTTTTTGGTCTCCATGACAACAAATATCTGGTATAATTGACTTGGGATTATAACAGCAAATAGACTTTTATGCAGATTGATGCATCAATAAAACCACTACTTAAGTTGCTTATATTAGTTACAAAGTAATCAAATCATGCACAGTGTCATGAACATAGATGTTTCACTTTAAACCCTTATTATGGTGCAAATCTCTATCTCCTGTTCATTCTGCACACAATGGATCTGATCCAGAGTCTAAGCATAGCAGAAGCGCAGTTCTGTAGTTGAAAACGCATGCACCCTATCCATCCGTCGGGGCATCACTTCAGATCTGCGGGCCTGATTCAGAGGCTGAAAATAAGAACTTAAAGTTACACCTGGGCAAAACCATGTTGATTTCAGGGGGAGTCAAGTGAATTTTATTCTATGCATGCAGGGAGAATGCTTTGCTTTTACTTATTGCACACAGATACCTGATCAGCTTCACTTTTAAACTGCTAATTAGACTTGAGCTGGGAAACATCACCTTTTAACTATAATACTGTTGCAACAAATAAAATTTGACTCCCCTGAAATCAACATGGTTTAGCTCAGGTGTAACTTTAAGTTCTTATTATCAGCCTCTGAATCAGGGCCTGCATGCCTAATCACTGCAAGGGGGCGGGAATAGCAGATGATGGAGTGGGCAGCGATATGCATTTCCGCATATATCTGCATTTGGATGGACGCAGATCTGTGCAGAGGACATAAGGTAGGGTTCTGGACACTCAAGAACTCAATACTTGAGAGGGGAGTCCCATGGGAGCTCACTTACCTCCAGAGTTTCCGACTCTGCCCAAAAAATCCCAGGAGAGTCAGTAAATCTCCCCCAAGTAATCCCTAGTGTTACTAGGGATGGGCGGGACTTGAAGATATGATATCCGCCATCAAGACCTGCCCACCCCCACAAACACTAATTGCAGTAGTGATTTGACAGAGGGTGAGGCTTAATGACGCAATTTGCTTAAAGAGTGGGTGTTCTATTCAGCTTCACCCAGCTGTTTTCTGCTTACAAATGGGTGAGCACCAGCATTCTCCATCATTCAGAGAGACAGTGTGTATTTATTTCAATGTGGATCCACCATGCAAGCTAGGTCATCTTGTCAAATGGCAGCAAGCCCCCAATAATCCACCAACCAATAGTTTACTATTCCGTTTGTCTATTACTTGCAGGAGCCTCTGATTTAGTTTATGATGGTATAATGGAAAGAGGAGAGTTGGTGAAGGAGTTGCCGCTAGGGAGCTAACAGTTAACATTAAGCATAGTGTTAACATGAAAAATCTTACAAAACAAAGTACATGACACTAAACCTAAATACCTCTTTTAGACTTGGAAAGGATTCCGATAGCAAGGCGGGATAAGGTGGGACGGGGTGGTACGCTAATTTGCTGGTTTGAACCCTTATGTACTATCCAGATCTATTCACTATCCTAGCCTTACTTGGGGGAATATTAAAGTAGGGTCCTGCAATTTTAACTTCTTTGTGTGGCCACACATCACACTGAAGGGAAGTTAGGATACAACGGGGAACCGGCTTCGATCACCACAGCTCAGAGGCACAAAGTGAAAAACTTGGGCCCCATTTTCTCTGATGAAATTGTCTCATACGACAATGAAACGCGTCAGCCCTTTTGTTTTAAATGTCTGGTTATGAAAATCGTCGGACACTTGAAAGGAATTAATTTAACTGAATACCATGGGACATAGGATTATTGGGAGGCAAAAGCACGGCCGTGCTATTGAACACTGTAGCGGAGACAAAGCGGGAACACCACTCTGGATGGAATAGTGTCCAAACTAATAACAACGCTAGCCATGGTGTGTGCTTCCCGACCGTGAGTAAAACCCAGACCACGGGTTAAGTTTTGATCACCAACAGCGGCAGTTATGGTGTATGTTCCCCGACTGTGAGTAAAACCTAGACCATGGGTTGAGTTTGAACACTGCCATATATGTGAATTTATATGTATCGTTACCATCGACTACCACGTTTGTCTTTAAACCCTGCCACCAGTGTTTTTGAACTCTGCAATCAGCGTGACTAAGGGCCTGATCCAGAGCTTTCGGCCGCCGTCGCTAGTACGTAGATCGGGCGTCCATAGTAGCGCCGTAGGGACGCTGGAGGGGACGTCCCCCAGCGTCCCTACACTGAAAGTTAGTGTAGGGGGGCGGGGGGAGGG
>WWET01000006.1:1528965-1556481 GCA_011038615.1 Limnodynastes dumerilii | reverse complement strand
AGCCGGCGTAAGGGAGAGTTAATACGCTCCTACAAGGGGGAGTGTCGGGCCAGAGCAGCGATGTTACGCTGAGCGCTACAGCGCTCAGTGTAACATCGTAGCTCTGGATCAGGCCCTAAGTCTCCCCTTTCCTATTCCCTGCCGGGCAGATTGCACTGTGAGTTTATCATTCCCAGGGAAAATGTAACACGTGGAAGTGATGGAAGTGCTCATTGAATGAATAGATATATAAGAGACTATGTTTTTGCCTTCCTTTATTGCAATATTACTTTAAAACTTTGTGGTTTTTATTATTTTTCCTAGTGTTCCCCGTGGAGAATATAACAACCAGACAATAACAAATAACATTTAACTTAAAAAATCTTTTAAAAAATATTTGAATTGGTGGAACCCAGTGGCTGCAGACACTGGTTCTTTGTTTGTTGGATTTGTTTATTTACTTTTTATTGTTATATTTTTTAGTGAAATATGTGCTAAGCATGCATGTTTAAAAGCTGATATTAGAGTTTCACTAGTGCTCCTCATGTACTGTTTATTCCCATAACAAGGAGGCAGGGGCTGAGTCTGGATGACCGGGACTAGGCAGAGACCGGTGGGACTGGGGGCAGGAGAGCTTGCTCACAGTGCACGGGGAGTGGCTGCCACTGGCCCCTCTTTCCTTCGAGCCTTGTAGCAGCCACACACCATGCACCCACTGCAGTAATGCCACTGCACTTGGAGCTCAGGACCAGTAAATACTAATAAGGAACCTGATCCAGAACAACGCTTCGGAGTGAATTTGCGTGTGGCGGACACGTAAATTCGCCCTTTGGTAAGTACTGCGCATGCGCACTATAGAAAATACGCTCCATAAAGTAGCGTAATTGTGAACGTATGGGCCATTCACGGATGTGTCACGTAAATACTTACGTGTGGGCGTGCCAATTTTACGTGCGTCCAAAATACGTCTGAAATACGTGAAGTAGGCGGGGGTGGTATTTAAAGTGTACAGTATGGGCGTGCTTAGCTGCGTAAATTCGTCTAGCCCATACGTACGTGTGCGTATGACAGCGGTTACGTTGGAAAAAGTTAAGGTAGGGTTTGGAAAGCGTATCTTGACAAAATACGTCCGTGCAAGGGGTGTGCCGAGGGGAGTGTAGCGATTTTACGCGCACGAAAATACGCTAGCGAATAAACGTACGGCAAACGTAGTTCTGGATCTAGCCCAAGGTACTTATGAAACAAGCTTTGTTGTATTAAGCTCTTGACTCCTCAGTTTAATCACACTCAGACATGAAGTTTAGCTTCCCCATCATTTATTTTTTGCCTATAAAATGAATAATGTACCAGCCCGGCTTGCCTTCCCAGCAGATAAGCACTTGGGCAGTGACGACAAGTCTTCTGTTTATGAGAGCTCACATCCCTTTTATGATACTTTGAGTTTTAAGCATGACTCCAGAGTTTCATAGCAATGTCTGCAAGAGGCTCCGGTCTGAGTGAAGTCCCTCACACCTGCTGAATTTTAGCCTTGATTGTATCTTTGCAGTCTCCTTCCATGGCCCCACATAAAACCACGTTGATGTCTTTACAACATAAAATAAGGATTTATCTTCTTGGCTATGTGATAGAACAGAAAGGAACTCTGTAATTAATTTCTCATTCATCTGTCCAAGGCTACGGTGATAGAGGCCATATTTCTTTATAAAAGTAATAAAATGTCTCAGAAAAAAAAAACCTCTCTCTATCTCAACCTCAATATCTGGAAATAACTGTCTGTTGGAGGAACGGGGGAGGGTACATAAAAATAAATAAATGACAACTTCTAATGTTGATGTAACACATAGCAAACATGATGTGCTAATGAATACATATTACTGGTGATATCGCAAAATGTTAATTCTTGTAGTCGTTAAGTCTATTTAGAAAGTTGTCACACAGATGCTCTAATCATCAAACGTCAGAGAAACATTACAATATAATGACAGGCTAAAACATGTGAATTTCATTTTTTCTATTACCAATTCTTAGAATACACTGAAATAATTTGATATATATATATATATATATATATATATATATATCACTGCATTTCCACTGCATTTCTAGACGCATAAAACTAATGTCTTATGAATACTGTAAAACGTGTTGAGGTTGTCTCAATAAATGCTTAACTCTAAAGGCAAATTAGACATATCTAACAAAATTGTAGTAGCTAAAAGATTATGGCAACCACTGATCAATATAATACAACACAGTAGTACCATAATAAAAATTGTGGACTGCATTTAGTGCTATGGATACAGCAGGGGATCCAGCACCGGAACTTGGAGCTCCGGTCGCAATAGGATCAGACTTCCTTATAGGCGAGGGGCTGTCACACCTCTTACTTAAATGGAATTCTGATGCAAGACCACTGCCTTTAGATTTCTGCACCATCTTTGCAGCATAGGGTACAATTTACATATATCCCCCATGCACAATGGGAATGCAGCACAAGCGTATATGTGCAGTCACAAAATCCTAGCATTTTCCAATCCTAGCAATCGAAAAATCGCCTCATATTATATACTCACAACGGACCTGACCTTTACTCTGATAGTATGGCCGACATAGCACATCTCTGCTCTGCCCATAACAAACGCGCGCACGGTTACTGTAATCCAGACCAAATACAACTGACCGTTTGAATTTGGAGGAATGCGCTGTAGGGGTGGATGTACATAGTAAATGTCACCCTAAGTACGCACTGTTTAATACTTGCACCAGTTGCAGGATGCTGCACTCCACAACCTCTACTCAAAACATTGTGCTAGAATTTAAGTTAAGAAATGTCAATGCTGCTTTTGCATAAGGATTATGGGGGAAAAAAAATAGCAGCATTTAATTTGAAGTTTATTTCATTTATGGCTATATATTTGCCATCATCTATCCCCAACGCGTTTCAGCCATATGCTCACCTCTGTCAAGGACTCCTTGTCCAAGGCCAACGCACAGCTGAAATGTGTAGAAAACAGCTGATCATTTGAAAGACATGCTGCTGTAAGGACCACTCCTCCCACTAAACCATCTGTTCAATAACTGGAAAAAATAAAACACTGGCTGCTTACAACTAATGCAGCAAGAGTGCCGTTATTTTCAATAAGAGACCTTTCATTCAAACTCTTGAAAAGACTTTGCAACAATCTATTTTATATGATTCAATGCATATAGCGAGAACCTCTATGACAGACGGATTTTATCTGTGTCCCAATAAAACATTTTTATTCATACCAATGAGAATAAGTCTTCTCACTACATAACTAGTGTTATGAGCGCTGTGGAGAGAAGAGAAAAGCAAAAAAAAAAAAAACAACAAGGTTTCTTTTTTCATGAATTAAGGCTGCGGTGGAGCCAGTAATATATTTTTCTCTATAGCCTCTAAAGAAAGAGTGCTTGGTAAAAAAAACTTTTTTCCTACATATCTATTCACTATGTTCGTTCTGCTACTTAAGGTCTAGCACAAAGCATAGCCACTAATTCCATTATAAATAATGATGTACTACCATGCACTTGAGTTTAAATCTCCAAGGGCAGGGAACATATCATGAAGTGTAGCTGCTATAAAGCGTTTGTACACAACCTACAGATTTAAAGCTTTATTTGCATCAGGTCGCACCTAAACTTCTAATTAGCCGCATGAGGTTTTTACGAAACAAATTTTGTTTTTTGTGTACAAGTCAGGATCAGGTTCAGTGTGAATAGACAAAGTCACTCGTCATGTATCGTGTAAAGTGTAATGGGTCAGTTGTTTGGGGTTTTTTTTTTTGCTTGCTGGAAACATTCTTAGATTTTGCTTATTGCTGACAAATACTGACCAGTGTTCATTTTAAACTCTAATTTAGAGTTGAATAAAACTTGCCTCCTCTTGTCAAGGTGTACATTTGTGCCTATTTTTCCAGTATAATGGACTGGACCCTGAACTAATAATGATCTTACACATTCATACATTCATACAGAATAAACCAACATTGATGTTGTGGTAGGGGCATGCAAGGGTAATACACGCCTCTTGTATGCACAAACCTTTAGTGCTCTTACCCCTTTGTTTAATCTATACACACCTGCCCCACGAATAATGGGATGGCTGTGTAATACAATATCATACGTAAAGGCTTAGTCGAGCCCTTACTGTACATTCTGCATATATCCCCCGCTCATCATGTGTATACCAGGTACACACAGCGCGCTGGGTTCCATGCAACGGACCTCCATACGAAGCGCAACCCTGGACTTTTCCAGTTATCAAATCTAGATCCAGCCACACATTGTTCATTTAAATTACTGAAGCCTCTTCAGATATTTTTCTAGATTGATTGTTGGGACAAGAAGATCTAGTAAACGAAGCCGTCTAAAATGAAAACACTATTTCAAGAGATTGTTAAGTGGTTATTATATTAATTATAGTGGGGTTGCCTACATTTTATTTATTCCGTCTGGGAGATTTCGGAGGGAAGAAATAGATGTCGGTATGGGGGCGGGGCTCAATGCTGTGATTTAGGCAAATTGTGCCAATAAGTCCCACCTCCTGTCAAGCACTACTGCAATTCGTAGGGGCTGGGCAGGGCTTGATTTTGAACATTGCGTCTCAAAGTCTCTGCCCAAGTCGCCAACACTAAATTATAGCAAAATCAGTCCTTGTCACCTTTCTGATTTTGCCATCTTTAGCAATCTAGAATTTGTATTCCTCAATTTGGCAACATTCAACAAATACGACTTCTAAAATTGTTCTTTAATCAACTTATTCTCTTTACATATGTCTTGCAATTCCAGTCCGTCAGCCTATTTTTCTGCAATTTTTCATTCTTTTCTTACCTTGTCCTGCACTGCGGGCATTATTCTGTAACTTTCATTTTTATTCAGAAATATTCCCTCCAACCTTGCTATTCATTTCATCCACATTCATTATTTATACATATTAAACCCTACTATCTGTAACAATATTTTTCCTGCTCTACAGGTTAGCTGTCGGGTAGAATTTAGTCTAAACGCTGAAATGTTACAGTGCTCTGCGGGTCGCTGTATTCTTCAAATAACACAGCACCTCCTATTGCTTTGTATAACGGTTATACATCACTCCCCAACCCACTATTCCAAGTGTACACTGCTCTATCGAATATCTATACATTTATTTATTTTTTTTACATACTGTTTGATGTTAGTGCTGCACCACTGTGAGGCGTTTGCAGCTTATTTATGGTGTAAATACAATGGACCTTATCCAGAGCCTAAAGAGATACTGAACGAATGCATTATAAAATGTATGTTCAGGGCTGGATCATTTTAAACATGCAAACAAATGTATATAGGTAGAGAGAAAAAGAGGCATAATGTTGTAATGCAGCAGTCTATACAGTGTTGGATGTTTCAAAATGGGTAGAAATATGCTGCTATTCTGGCTAGCTTTAAAAAAAAAAAGGCAGTATAGCATAGTGAATGTAGAGGTCGTTTTATAACTAAGAATAGGGGTGATAAGTGAACGAAAATCTCTTCTGTCTTACATTTACATTACATTACATTTTAGGCAGTATACAGAAGCAGACATAGGCGGATGAGCTACATCACATCCATCCTGTACATGCACAGTGTGAATAAACACTGGGCTTACATCTAAAAATTATTGTAAGCGTAGCTCTGGATTTCTTTACCAAGTGACTGCTCCAGAGGGGAATTCACAGGGAAAACAGCTGCACAAGTTATGCAGTGCATCCAGAAAGGTTTCACATTTTGTTATGTTACAGCCTTATTCCAAAATGGAATAAAATCATTTTTCCCCAAAAAATTCAACACACAATACCCCATTATGACGTGAAAAAGTTTTTGGGAGAGTTTTGCTACTTTATTAAAAACCAAAAAACCAGGAACTCACATGTACATAAGTATTCACAGCCTTTGCCATGAAGCTCAAAATTGAGCTCAGGTGTATCCTGTTTCCACTGATTATCCTTGAGATGTTCCTACAGCTTAATTGGAGTCCACCTGTGGTAAATTCTTTTGATTGGACATGATTTGGAAAGGCACACACCTGTCTATATAAGGTCCCACACTTGACAGTGCATGTCAGAGCATAAACAAAGCATGAAGTCAAAGGAATTGTCTGTAGACCTCTGAGACAGGATGGTCTCAAGGCACAAATCTGGGGAAGGATACAGAAAAATATCTGCTGCTTTGAAGGTCCCAATGAGCACAGTGGCCTTCTTCCATAAATGGAAGAAGTTTCAAACAACCAGGACTCTTCCTAGAGCTGGCCAGCCGTCTAAACTGAGGGATCGGGGGAGAAGGTCCCTAGTCAGGGAGGTGATCAAGAACCCAATGGTCACTCTGTCAGAGCTACAGCATTCCTCTGTGGAGAGAGGAGAACTTTCCAGAAGAACAACCATCTCTGCAGCAATCAGTGGCCAGACAGAAGCCACTCCTTAGTAAAAGGAATTTTCCAAAATTCACCTGAAAGATTCTCAGACCACGATAAACAAAATTTTCTGATCTGATGAGACAAAGATTGAACTCTTTGGCATGAATGCCAGGCGTTATGTTTGGAGGAAACCAGACACCGCTCATCACCAGGCCAATACCATTCCTACAGTGAAGCATGGTGGTGGCAGCCTTATGCTGTGGAGATGTTTTTCAATGGCAGGAACTGGGAGACTAGTCAGGATAGAGGGAAAGATGAATGCAGCAATGTACAGAGACATCCTGGATGAAAACCTGCTCCAGAGTTTTCTTGACCTCAGACTGGGGCGACAGTTCATCTTTCATCAGGACAACGGCCCTAAGCACACAAGGACAACGACCCTAAGCATACAGCTATGAGATATCAAAGGAGTGGCTTCAGGACAACTGTGAATGTCCTTGAGTGGCCCAGCAGAGCCCAGACTTGAATTCGATTGAACATCTCTGGAAAGATCTGTGCACCAACGCTTCCCATCCAACCTGATGGAACTTGAGAGGTGCTGCAAAGAGGAATGGGCTAAACGGCCCAAAGACAGGTGTACAAAGATCATGGCATCATATTCAAAAATACTTGAGGCTGTAATTGCTGCATCAACAAAGTATTGAGCAAAGACTGTGTATACTTATATACACATGAGTTCTTGGTTTTTTGATTTTTAATAAATTTGCAAAAATCTCCCAAAAACTTTCACGTTGTTATGGAGTATTGTGTGTAGAATTTATGAATGAATGATGAATTTATTTATTTAATTTATTAAATTTCCATTTTGGAATAAGGCTGTAACATAACAAAATGTGAAAAAAGTAAATCGCTGTGAATACTTTCCAGGTGCACTGTACACAATTAGAATTAGAGCTGAGGTGGATCAAACAAGTCAGGGCTGATCTAGAGCTCTGCTTACACTTATTTTTAGGTGTAAGCACAGTGATTACAAATATACACAATGGACCGGATCCAGAACTGTGAACACCACCCTTATGGAGTTCTGGACACTTAAGCATCCAGAGCCCAACCTTAACTTCATCGCACAGTTCGTAACAGGCACATCCGCACAGGACTGGTTCTCCCTACCCCCGGATGGACCGCTGATCCGCTCATGTGACTTAAGGCTGCCTTATGGCAATGTAAGTCACAATCTCCGTATGAGAGGTTGAAGTGACAGGGAGTTTACTCCCCTTTTCCGTGTGGACTTTAAAACCCCAGCACGTACAGAAATCCTGCAAGGGTCTGCATCAGGTCTAATGGTAGCAATGTTTACTTTGTGCTCTGCGATATTGGGCATTTTATTCCTGTGCTCACACCGGAGATTTTAACCAATAAAAGACGTTCTTTGTAACACAATCCTATATATCTAATGAATATGGGTCCCTGTTGCGAACAGGCTTATTTCGATAGGGCCGTTCACTCCCAGCCAGTTCCGAACTGGCTGGGATATCGATTGCTTATGCCTCGTTGAGGCATAGTAAGCGATCCCCGGAGCACTGAACACAGTGCTCTGAAAGGTAAGTAAGTTTCCCCCAACCCATTCCCTAACCCTAACTCTAAGGCTCCCCTCCCCCAGCTTAACCCTAAGTCCCTGACGGCGGGATGGAAAGTGAATTGTTAAGTATGCAAATTACATAGTCACTCATTCATTAAAAAAAAAAAAAAAAAAATCTGAATGGATCCCTCATTCGAAATAGGGACAGCCGAAAAGAAATCTCACAGCGAGGACTCGCAACGATATCTAATAATGATTAAATCTGTCTAATTTAAGAACAACAGGCCTGATCCAGACCTACGATGTAGCGCTGAGCGTGCTAACGCTCATTGTTACACCGTGGGACTCCCTCTGCCCCATCGTATTTACACTCCCTTACGCCGGCTGAAGGCTACCCTAACTTCAGCCGGTGTAAGGGAGTGTAAATACGCTGGGACGGCGGCGTTAATACGATAACGCCACCCTCCCAGTCTCATTACCCTCCCCCTGCCTACCTGCTCTAACTGCAGCGTATTAACGCTGGGTAGCGTAGTTCAGGATCGGGGCCAACGTGTTTTATATCACACTTTGTATTAACTACTCTATACTAACTTATTTAGGTCTTTGCTGCCATTTAACTAATTATGTTGATTGTCATTTGAAGGGCTATTTTTTCCTTCACTTAAAATCTATGTCATTAAACATAAATTGAACAAATTAATTATATATATAAAAAAATCCAATACTTTGAAGCAAGTAACCTTGTATAGGCTGCATCATTACACCTCAGTCTATTCACCTTTACATACAGAATTTGTTTGTATGTTGCAAAAGAATGGTCATTCCCCGGATAGGGCGCACACACACTTTCTATACCTTACTTTTGCAGCACAAAACTCGGGATCAGGTCTATCATGTCCGCGCACTCAGCTTATTTTTCAGAATGATTTGTTAGTCCATTGATTTGCCAGATTATCTCTCAGTGTATGGTCAGATTTAAGCTGGCTACACACTAGAGCGATTATAGCCCAATCATACAATTATCATGGATTGGACCAAAAATTGCTGCCTGTTGAGGTAACCTCCAGGGTCTCAGCACACAATCTCCAAGTGTGACTTAAGGCTGTCTAATGGCAGTGAAAGTCACACTATTTAAGAACGAGAAAGGGAAGTGACAGGGGGAGTTCACTCCTCTATCACATACGGTAAGCATGTGGGAGTCTCGATCCAGTCCCGTGTCTAAGTTTTATGATTATTTTGCATTTAGGTCTGTGATTTGAGTGTGTATGGACCTTAAATCTTAAAGCTATTAACTTTTCCAGCTTGCTTTCAGTCAAAGCACAGAGGCGTGTTCACACGTAGCTAGAAATGTTAGTGTTAGGGGCAAAAAGGAAACATGGCACCCAACCATATGTGTATCTATAATGGATGCTCAGAACAGGGGGCTCTATGGCATTCATTCTGTACCCTAGTCTCTGCATATCAGGGTTGGCAGGGAGCACATTCGGCATCTATTTCTTCCCTCCAAGATCTCCCAGAGGGAAGAAATAGATGCCGAATGCCCCCCCCCCCCAGATGGTACTTTTGCAATTCGTGGCCCACATAATGGGTGGGACTTAAATTGCTTGTTAGGCCCCACCCCTTTTTGCAGTCCACGAATCGGGACAGTCCTGCTTCAGGGTAAGGGGGTCCATGTACAAATCCTGCACAAGGGCCCCATCACTTTACAACCTTGATGTAGTAACCAGTTAGGTTCGACGCCCTTCCACACACCCCTAATTACGGCCCTGTAATAAGCATAGAAACATAGAAAGTAGATACATATTGATTCAAACACATGGAAGTTAGGGACAAGCGAAGTTATGACATGGCCAATTACCACCAAATTCGTACACATACAATTAGTTATGATCCATCCACTACCTACAAAACCATGAATTTTAAGTATACTAAGGATTTAGAACTATGCAACCGCATCCAGATATCCGATAGTGCTCCGATTCAGAGCTCTGAGTACAGCACCAATGGATATTCGATATGAAACATTGCTGTATCCAGCCTTCAAAAGGCATGGCAGCCACTCCCCTTGCTTGCAAAAGTTCCAACAGTATGCTCCCCACTTTAAACTTCCAATCTGCTCCCAACGCAGATGAGGACGGTTCAGAAGTTTGGATAGTGTGGACAGTGTAAAACATGGTCATACACTTTTTACGCTTTACTTGAATCTGGAGTCTGTTCATAATCCTAAACCGTAAGGTTACCTGACCTAGTTGAACTTTCAAAGAGAAGTTGGATGTGCTTATCCTCTTCAAAGTTCTACAATTTTATACTTGCAGGTTAAGTGCTAAATCAATTTTTGACATAATATCATATTGCTTTTCAGAGTTCTAACATGGTGATCTGCACTTAGCTTTTTAATGCACACATAATGACTATACTCGTAAAACACCTGCTGGCAAAAATAGAAAGCGCTCTCACAAAAATAAAGTACTTTGCATTTATGTTCCTTTAAATAAATTGGGTAAAGAACCCATTGTCACCTTCAGTACACAATTAGCGTTCCAGCATAGTTACGTAAAACAGAGGCACTTTAAGAAACAGACAGGGGAAAACATGCTATTACAATGCAGGCTCAAATCTCTATTATGGCATGCTGTTCCTTGCCATTACAGCTCAGCATATTTCCTTGTAGGCTAGTGGATGTTAAAAGACAGCCCAGCTAGAGTCAACAACTAGCAAGTGGCACTTATTTGTGGAAAACAACATTTTAATACATCAATATCCACATTCTTTAGAGATTTACAGTACATGGAAAAAGAGAAACATTTTTGTAGATAAAATCTTAAATGACATGAATATTAATAATGTACTGCATGTCTGCAGACTCAATCCTCAACAAAATCATTTAATACATAGGCAAATGTGACTGGGGGGCAATATATTGGAAACCCCTCTTAGCCAGGAATAAGGTTTCTTAGAAAACAGGGCCATGTATTGATGAGTCACCTTGGGGCATACCTCCCAACATTTGAAAATTGGAAAGAGGGACAACATTTTCACGGCATGGTAGAAGCGGTGTGTCGTGTACCACGCATTGGGTGTGTCCTGGGAAGTGGTTGTGTCTTGCACCTTCCAGAGGTGTCTGCCCCTTATTATATGTCCAGATCCATATGTTTGGCCCTGTTTATATGTCCAGTCTCCATATTCTCAGATTCTTATTGTATTCCCAATCTCCATATTGGCTGTCATAAGGGACAGACAATAAATGCCCAGCCTCCACATTGTCTTCCCCTTATTACTTGTGCAGCCTGCATATATCTGCCCCTATTATTATGTCCAGCCTCCCCATTGCCTGCCCCTGTTTCTATGTCCAGCCTCCAAATTGTCTGCCCCTGTTTCTATGTCCAGCCTACATATTTCTTCCTGTTTTATTGTTCAACCTCCATAGTTCTGCCCCTCTTGTTCAGCCTCCATAGTTCTGCCCCTCTTGTTCAGCCTCCATAGTTCTGCCCCTCTTGTTCAGCCTCCATACTTCTGCCCCTCTTGCTCAGCCTCCATATTTATACCCCTCTGTTAAGCTTCCATAGTTCTGCCCCTCTGTTCAGCCTCCATAGTTCTGCCCCTCTGTTCAGCCTCCATAGTTCTGCCCCTCTGTTCAGCCTCCATAGTTCTGCCCCTCTGTTCAGCCTCCATAGTTCTGCCCCTCTGTTCAGCCTCCATAGTTCTGCCCCTCTGTTCAGCCTCCATAGTTCTGCCCCTCTGTTCAGCCTCCATAGTTCTGCCCCTCTGTTCAGCCTCCATAGTTCTGCCCCTCTGTTCAGCCTCCATATTTCTGCTCCTCTGTTCAGCCTCCATAGTTCTGCCCCTCTGTTCAGCTTCCATAGTTCTGCCCCTCTGTTCAGCCTCCATAGTTCTGCCCCTCTTATTAATGTCTTTCTTACCTGGTTCTCTCTACTTCCCTCCTCCGCGGCGCTCCCACGCTGTCTGTCCCTCTCCTGGCGGTCACGTGTCCACATAAGCTGAGCTGGTTACACAGGGCTGCTACGGGAGCCCTGTATGACCAAATCTGTTTCTATGAATGACAGTGACTATCACTGACCATCACTGTCATTCACAGAGACTGATTTGGTGAGGGCTCCCGTAGCAGCCCTGTGTAACCAGCTCAGCGTATGTGGAAAAGAAAAAAAAAGCCCAACCGCATAGACAGCGGCACCGCGCGGGCTCAATTCACGCTAAAAAAAAACCCTTTGTCCTGAGAGTCTCTTCTCTTCGGGACAAGGTGTTAGGCGGGCGGGACAGTCCCCCAAAAGGCTCCAAAAGGGAGGTATGCCTTGGGGAGAGCTGTTTAAACTGTTGGTCACCTTATCAGCTAGTAAGCACTATGAAGTATGTTCATGGACCTTAAAGCTCAGGGTCAGAGCTAGGCATAACAAGGAGCATAAAAATCAATGTGGACCTCTATGTGCCTGTACATAAGAGAACTTGTAGACGTGGCCACCATTCTGTCCTCCAGGCACGGAGACGGCATGCAAAGAACACTAATGCTCCTTGCATTACCCATGTAATGAAGAATGAAAAAGATTTGAAGTTGTTTAAAAGCAGTGTTATGTAAAAAAAACTAAACAAAAAAACCCCTAAAGAAAGAATTGCATATTTTATTAAAATACTGCACTACTCTGCACTTGCATTTGGATGTCTGGGGAAACATCTATCTACTGCAGGTATCTGCATTGTTCTTGGTTGTGATCCGCATGTACATCCTCTTGTGAGGAAGAATGCATCTCTACTAATTTCAGATGATGTTCTGGGACTAATGTCAATAGAGGAGGTAAGAACAGTATTTATAAAGTCTAGAAATCTCCAAAGTCTATTTTCTTATCTATCCAATGGCTATCCACCAATTAATAGGTCAGAATATATTGTAATACCATAACTCAACTCAGGTTTCTATAGTAAAGAGATGTTTAACGAAAAATTTGATTAGCATTTTCAATCAAACGCCAAAGAAATTTTCCCTTTAAAAAGCTTTGTTGATTGTAATTCCAAAATTAACATTTATTTGATCCAGTACCCATGCAGGGCCCTATATATGGGGCAAACCACAATAAAAGTAAAATAAGTTCTTGAGCATAGAAGGGATGTTGACTATATTTACATAAGAAACTGGGCAGTTTAGTGCAGCCATGAGCACAATTACAGCCGTGCTTCTCTGCACGACCTGCTAAAGTCCATCTCCAGGTCTGGTATAAGTGACTGACTGAGGATAATTGCATTGAATAAAAGCCCTTATGCATAGTTTTAACCATGGTTGCCGACTTTTTGCAGCTTCTCTCCGGGAGATTCCGGAGAGAAGCTTGCGCCACATGCGGGGGCGGGGCTTAATGACGCGATTTATGCAAATCGCGTCATTAGGCTCCACCCCCTGGCTCATACGGCCCCGTTTTTACTTAAATTAGGGGTCGGGACGGGGCTTGATGCCGCAAATTGCGTCATCAAGTCCCTTCCTGTGCCTAGCAACACTAGTATACTAGTGTTGCTAGGCAGGGGGGCAGGACTTGAGGCCGTTCGTGGAATGAAACCACGGGCCTCAAGTCACTTGCGTCAGTAAACCCAGGGGCCTCAAGTCACTTGCGGGAGATTTGCTGGCTCTCCCGGGATACCGGGAGTACTGCCTGAATTTCGGGAGTCTCCCGGACATTCCGGGAGAGTCGGCAACCCTGGTTTTAACACAGCCTTACATACCTCAGTTATTAAACTGTGTAATAAAAAAAAGTAAACACAGTGTGACTGCAGACACAAACACTGATACACGATAGATACACGATAGACAGACAGACATTACACACTTGTAGAAATGAAGTCACTCAATTCTTTCATATAGAGTTGAAGTAAGCCCACCAGGCTATTTATTTCAACTGAAGTTTCAATCAGCAAGTGATTTCCTTAAGGGTCAACAAAAACACATAACAAAGAAACCCCCAAATAAATAATGAAATAAAATCAAGACTCCCCAATCCTGTACTGTTGCTAACAGTAACAGAGACAGGCTCCCAGAGTATTCATCAGTCATCACCTTGGCAACTGGATGTAAACATGTTTTAATAGAAAAGTCCATGCAGACAGCTCTCCAGCCTCCTAATTTTACCAATTTATGTCTCTCCAGTATTTCCCATTCATGTCTCTCCATCTTCTATTATTCCCCATCATGTGTTTCCAGCCTCCCAAGTATTCCTCATTCATGTGTCTCTAGCCACACCTATATTCCATTTTGAGTCCTATATCTTAATTTACCTCCTTCCATCTGCTGCTCTCCTCCACGACACTCTCATTGTGACACAGCCTGGCGGTGGTTGCGCCGACCCCGCTACGTGCACACAAGTAAGAATGAGGAAAGATGCAACTCATCTGCCTTCTTGATATTTCACCATCACTCTTGTAATTCTATGTGGTCTGTTTGTAATTAAAGCAAGGCACACCATATACAAAAGTGTTTTCATGGAAACTATTATAATTAAAGAAATATTGTTCCACTGAAATGTTTAGGTAGCAAAACCATTCTAATACAAAGTACTTCTTTATTATTTTGTGGTAGGGATAAAGAAATTACTTGCTCTAAGGAGCATTGGCAAAATGTCTACAATTATATGGTTGCATTTATTAAGCAGACGTGTAAGATCTGATACAGAGATACGTCAACGCGATTCATTATTTCTTCCGTCATTTCTTTCATTGAGGGAATTTATCTTTACAAGTCAGATTATTCTCTGTTTACAGACTTTAGGGCTTTATCATTCTCATAGCATTAGAATTAGCAATAGCAGAAAATAACAAAAGGGCTGAATGTCTCCGATAATATTCTTTATTTCAGTTTTCAATATACAGGGAACACAAATGTAAGCAAATTATTCTGATACTATAGGTGTACACCAAAACCGGCTTGTGGAAGTCTGTTTATGCTGAATATACCATGAGAAACAAGAGAAAAGTCATTATTAACACTAGTAGGTTTATAAGTAAGGTAATAGTCATCGCATTAAGGAACTGATTCAGTGTATCGCATCCGTGTGAAATTCACACGGATGCAATGCTTTTTTAGGAACTGCGCATGCGCTAAATGCGGAAGGAATTCGGATTGCTGGCGGAATTTATGGTATCCGCCAGCATCCGATTCCGACTGCAAAAGGGGGTGTGCCAGAATATTAAAATACTTCGTGCACACCAGTCTGCTGGATGCGGAAAAAGCCCTACGATTCCACCTGGGACCCCTGTGCGGATTCATCTGAGAATTCCCCATGGGTAGTTCTAGATCTTTTGAGAGAAAAACTTTTTAAATCTTTCTTCGTAACAACGGTTTCTGCCAAAGCGGACATTAACATTACAATTAAATTGGAAACTTGAGTGGGGTGCAGTTGTTCAGGAGAAACACAATCAACACAAATATCACTGGAAACATCTTCAGGTAAAGCCTTGTCACATAGGGCCAAATCCAGAGCTACGCTGGCCATCTGGCCCCCTGTCCCTCCCCCTGTGTGAGCGTAGTTAGACACAGTTACGCCGGCTGAAGGCTACTCCAACTTCAGCCGGCGTAACTGTGTCTAACTATGCTCACACAGGAGTGTAAGACACTATTCCCAGCCCTCCTGTCCTAATTATCCTCCATCCCCATGCCCATCTTCCGTAACTATAGCGTAGTTATGGATCTGCCCACTTCCCTCGTCCATAACTACGCTGTAGTTGCGGACGCTAGATCTGCCTGGCAACATCTGCCCGGTGCATGCGCAGAAATGCCGTTCTTACGCATACGGCCACCGTAACTAGTGTGGCAGCCGTAGCTCTGGATCAGCCCAATAGAGTGCATTTGGTTAAACAGGTTTTTTCCTGTTTCTCCTTAGAGGGGGGCCTGTCTTTACTGGCTTCAGACCTAAAAAGGTAACAATGAACAATACTAACTAGCTAAACTAGCTAAAAAGTAAAAAAAAGTGCTCACCTAGATTTTAAAGCTTGGGGCCGTTTGTCAGACATACTGGTGCTGCTCAGCTGTGCAGGTAAGCGTGACCAGGGCATAGCCCGCATTCCAGACTCTCCAGAGAGGGAAGGGCGCTTGATGACAACGTTTATATGCTGCACTGTGTGGTATTTCCGCCACTTTCACGCTGGATTAACATGGGCTAAAACAAAATTTCCACCTCTATTGCACTCCTAGTGCTGGAAGCAGCAACGGCCGAGTTACATCACTTCCGCCCACCCTCTGGAGGAAGGGGCGGGCATAGCATCAGCGTCCACGCTGGAAATCGCCAGAGGCCAGTCCGACACCCTGACTCCAGCACAGGAAAAAAAGACACCAAAGAAGGAAAGGATTTGGCTTATATACGTCAGGTGTCTTAATTTCCTGTCCTGGCTCCAAGAGGGGAAGATTAACCCGTTCGTGTATGCTGCCTAGTGGAGGAGGAGGAAACACCCCATTTTAACCCCTAAGTCACGCTTAACTTATCTGATAATAGCTTCCTGTTGGCAAAAAACTCAACCAGGGGGAAACAGATAACCTATTCGGAGAAAACTCATTACCGTGCCAATTGCTGGTAATCAAAATAAAAGGGCTACAATAGTCTTAAGTTCACATTCTGACAGGCACGGGGTATGGGTAGAGTTTGAACAGTCATTTATGTTGTCACAATACGGAATAAACACACACTGCGGACATTGTGCATTGGTAGTCATATAACCTTGAACTGCCATTTTCATTGTTTTCACCCAATTACATTTTTTTATGCCAAACAATAATTAGTATTTTCATAGAATTAAAAGTTCATTCACATATTTTACACTTGTGTCCATGACCTTTAATAATTGTTCAGCTTCTGCTGACAAGTGTGGAAAAACAAAAAAGAAAATATAAAGAAAATAAATAAGGGAATAAAACGTCTGATAGAAGTACTGAGATTTTCAGAAGGAGCCTCTATAGAATTGTACATACCATTAGTAATTAATCTATCCAGCCACTTGATGTCACATTAATCATATAAATGGAGCGCTGAAGGTTGATATCATATCTTTAGCTCGAGAAACGAGTCTTGAAGAGAAACCATTTACAAACAAAAGTTTGAAGACGCCTTTTCTTTAGGCTTTGTCACTTGTAAAAATGGGATATTAACCTAGAGAACAGATACTGTTAAAACATCATCTCTAGGTTTTACGGATAATAAAATGGTTTCTTAATCGTCTGTTCTCAGAAGACAGTTATCTTTTTCTATAATACTTTAGTTAAATATCTATAATTATGGGGAACCTGGAAATTCATTTGTGCTTTGAAAGATGGGTTACTCTGGTGGATGCAATGTCATTAGATTCTGCAGAGCAATATAGAATATCTCATGGGTAACACATGCTAAGTGAGGGTGAGGAGAGTGATAATGTTGAGAACACAGTGCATCCGGAAAGTATTCACAGCGCTTCACTTATTCCACATTTTGATATGTTACAGCCTTTTTTCAAAATGGAATACATTCATTTTTTTCCCCTCAAAATTCGTGAACTTTTTTTTTTGTGCAAATTTATTAAAAATCAAACACTAAGAAATCACATGTACATAAGTAGTCACAGCCTTTGCCATGAAGCCCAAAACTGAGCTCAGGTGCATCTTGTTTCCACTGATCATCCTTGAGATGTTCCTACAGCTAACCTGGAGTTCAGCTGTAGTAAATTCTATTAATTGGACATGATTTGGAAAGACACACACCTGTCTATATAAGGTCCCACACTTTACAGTGCATGTAAGAGCACAAACCAAGCAATTCAAAGGAATTGTATGTAGACGTCCGAGACAGGATTGTCTCGAGGCACAAATCTGGGGAAGGGTACAGATAAATATCTGCTGCTTTAAAGGTCCCAATGAGCACAGTGTCCTCCATCATCCGTAAATAGAAGAAGTTCAGAATCACCGGGACTCTTCCTAGAGCAGGCCAGCCATCTAAACTGAGGGATCGAGGAGAAGGGCCCTAGTCAGGGAGGTGATCAAGAACACGATGGTCACTCTGTCAGAGCTGCAGCATTCCTCTGTGGAGAAAGGAGAACCTTCCAGAAGGACAACCTTCTCTGCAGCAATCCACCAATCAGGCTTGTATGGTAGAGTGGCCAGACGGAAGCCACTCCTTAGCAAATAGCACATGGCAGCTCGCCTGTAGTTTGCCAAAATGCACCTGAAGGACACTTAGACCATGAGAAATAAAATTCTCTGGTCTGATGAGACAAAGATTGAACTCTTTGGTGTGAATGCCAGGCGTTATGTAAAAGGTGTTTATTTGTACCGCTCATCATCATGCTGTGGGGATGTTTTTTCGGCGGCAGGAACTGGGAGACTAGTCAGGATAGAGGGAAAGATGAATGCAGCAATGTACAGAGATAAGTCCGTGAATGTCCTTGAGTGGCCCAGCCAGAGCCTAGACTTGAATCCGATCTCTGTAGAGATCTGAAAATGGCTGTGCACCGACGCTTCCCATCCAACCTGATGGAGCTTGAGGTGCTGCAAAGAGGAATGGGCAAAACTGCGCAAAGATAGGTGTGCTGAGCTTGTGGCATCATTCAAAAAGACTTGAGGCTGTAATTACTGCCAAAGGTGCATCAACAAAGTATTGAGCAAAGGCTGTGAATACTTATGGTCATGTGATCTTGGTTTTTTAATAAATTTGCTAAAATCTCCCAAAAAACTTTTTCACATTGTCATTATGGGGTATTGTGTGTAGAATTTTGAGGGGAAAAATAAATTTATTCCATTTTAGAATAAGGCTGTAACATAACAAAATGTGAAAAAAGTGAAGCGCTGTGAAAACTTTCCGGATGCATTGTATATTAAAGTAACATTAGGGCAAACTGCTATGTAAACTTAATTTGACACCATTTGCTTTGTTAAATCCATAAAAGGGTTATTTTGGACAACCTTGGGCCAGATCCAGACTTGATAAAGTCTGGCTTTTTTGCGTACATTGCTTAAGTTAAGTACTGTGCATGCGCTGTACAGAAAAATGTGGCACGGAACACAACCTCACTGTGCTGAAGGGTTTCCTTGCAGTATATTTAGAGTAGCGTCCAGAGCACAAATCCAATATCTTCCTAGCAGAGAAGGGGGATGTTGGATACAAAATCTGCACGTTAACCTCAGCAATGGATTTAACCCTAAACTCTGGGTCAAGCCCCTTATGTTTATCCCAAGCGTGTTTGAATTGTTCTGTGGCATTTGCCAATACCACATCTGATGGGAGGCTACTCCACTTCTACTTGCATTTTGTCAGTGCATGCACTCATTTCCTTAGAAGGATAATACCGCTATGGTACATTGTTAAGCTCCTTGATATATATGAAAGCTGCTATCATATCCCTTCTTGGATCCAAACTATACATGTAGCAGCAAATCAAAATATACAGAGTACAGAAAGTGCGCTGGGTTTACTGTTGACAACTATAACGTTTGGATTTGAGTACAAACATGACCCACAATTTTCCATGCTTACCTGCATTTTTATTCAGCATATCGTGCAATGCTATCACTGCGTAAAGAGACCAGTTATCTTTAAATAATATTCTAACCATATGTTCTGCGCGTTTCAGTGTTCCTTTTCCTGCAATTCTAAAGCCATCAGGAGCTCATCATATGTAAATGTGACAGGATAAAATAGACATAACATTTTATTAGCCTGTTGAGAAAATTGTAAGGAACTAAAACCTTTACCTATTTCATCTAATTCCATCTTGTATTTGTCATCTAAAGAAGTAGATTTGTAACATTCTAACATAAAAACTAGTTTTCAGACTCTCTGTAATATGTTAATTTAATACTTCAGATATAACAAAATAATGGGGTGCATGTTATAAATGCCATTTAACATAGACTATCGGCAGTAGTTAAAATCTATTTAAAATTCAAAAGATCTAATTTTCAGGAAAATTGCTGGTTTAAATATTGCTGTCAGGATTGACAATAAACCGAGATTTTGAAAACTAACTTCTACTACCTTCATTTTGTTATATTTATGTTTTGGTAGCAAGATTCAGTGAAAATAGTGAAAATAACTCTTTAAATATACTGTATACATATACCGCAATCTAATACTACATAACCACCCCCTAATCATCTGTTAGGTTTTCAATTAAATTTCCAATACAGAAATATATTACAATATAGCAGCACCAAGGGCTAGATTTACCAATCTGTGGAAAGTGAAAATTGGACATGTTGCCCACAGCAACCAATGAGATTCTAGCTGACATTCTATAATATGTCATAGGAAAATGAGCGCTAGAACCTGATTGGTTGCTATGGGCAACATCTCCACTTTTATGCAGTTTAGTAAATCTGGACCCAAGAACACACCTTTTTAGTAGGAGCAGCGATTCTTAGCAATGAACAGAAGCAAGAAACTACAGCCAGCAACATGTAAGATAAGAAAGAACTACAGCCAGCAACATGGAAGAATAAAGAAAGAAGTAGAAATGGGTAAGTTAAAGTTGGAGGTGAGGATAAGAAAAGGACTTAATTATGGTGAATTTCTAGTCATATTAAGGGGGATAATTTGGCACAATTGAGGAATATAGGGTTTTAGTATGGGGCATATCTAATATATAAAAGCAAAAATTTGTCCTGTCTTTCTATACAAATCCACAGTTAATAAGCGAAGATCGTGAAATTTTACATACGAGCATATTAAAACACGGCCGAGGCAACAAAAAAATTAGAAATCGAAATTAATTACTGTTAATTTTTCATATATTAAAAACAACAATTTTTGCTACATATGCATGTATGTATGTATGTATGTATGTATGTATGTATGTATGTATGTATGTGTGTGTGTGTGTGTGTGAGTGTGTGTACATGTGTGTGTATGTTCCAGCGTAACTCTGGAATGCCTTGAGTGATTTACACCAAACTTGAGGACAGGAGCTTAAACAGCTTTATGATGGGGCATACAGAACTCTATTACAGGGGACAATATGAGCACAAAGGAGGAAAAGTCTTACTATGGTACCTTTAGAGCAGTGTTTTCCACACCCTGGTCCACTAACAGTTCATGTTTTCCAGGCCTCCATACAGAACAAGTGATATAATGAGTACCCCCTAAGGGGCTCTATTTACAAAAAAACGATTTTTGAAGACGAGATGAAATCGTTTCATCTCGCCGCGATTTACCCGCGTTTTTTTTTGGCTTAAATCGCAGTATTCACAAAGATGCGATTTTCCCGCGATTTAAATCAAATCTTACGAGTTACTGCGATTTTGAAAGGGCTAAATCGCGGTGGTTTTCTATAGAAAACCACTGCAATTAGACCTTTAAAAATTAGCAGCAACTCGCGGGAGTTAAAAAAAACTAAAGTGCTGCATGGTTGAATGCCTTAGCCATGCTGTGCTGATAGAACTATGAGGCTAAGCATTGCTTAGCCTTGTAGTAATATCAGTGTCAGCATGGTAAGGCTTCTAACCATGCCGCGCTGTGTGTAGTGTGTGTAAAAAAAAATACAGTGTGCACAAAACATACATTAACACATTACAGTAAGTGTGCATGTAAAACATAAATTTTCCTAACTAATTATGTTCCCTAATGTGTGCACTTACCTCTGGTGGTCACCGTGTCCTATCCTAAGTGTGTGGATGCAGTGTGTCGTGTTCTAAAAGAATAAAAGTTTTGGGCACTCACCATTTGCTGACATCTCTCTGGGGAAACGGTGCTGGATGTGCTGAAACTTCTGCACTTGATTGGAGTCTGGGTTCCCGTTGATTGGAGTCACTTATCCGGTTCTCTGGGCTCTTCTGGACTTGCCACGGCGGGGACACACTCTTCTCCTTCCTCGGTGCTGCGCCTAATGACCATTTGGTTGCTAGGGGGTAAGGTTTTATATAATAGATGACGTCAGTTACACTGGTGCTCTAGCGTTTCTGACGTCATCTTCTGACGATATTAGATGCCTTACTATGCTGACGCAATGCTTAGCCTTGTAGTTCTATCAGCACAGCATGGCTAAGGCTTTCAACCATGCAGCACTTGGGTTTTACACACACAAAAACACGTCAAGTATATTGCCATGTGTTTTTGAGGGTCAGGGACGGCCGCTTACATTAAAATCGCAACTCACAGGATGCATTTTTTTTTTTTTTGTGATTTTTAGGTCGCACTAAAGGTGATTTCTTCAAATCGCCTTTAGTGAATACCACAATTTTTTTTTCTATGTTTAGAATGGCAAACAACTGGATGATTTCTGTCTGACGATGTTTGCCGAGGTGATTTTTTTAAAGCTATAAATTACGCGATTTGACCCTTTGTGAAAACCGCAATGTGAGTTTAGAGGGTCAAATCACGCGATTTATGGCGATTTAAGACAAATCGTTTTTGGAAATGAGGCCCAAGGAACTTTAAAAATGTGTCAGTCAGTAATGAACATACCTGTGCTCCAACAAGAGACCTGGAAAACATGCACTTTTATACCCCTTTCACACCGCCAACGCCGAAAAACCCGGTATTTTCAACCCAGGTTTTTCCGGGAAGAAATGTTGGGTCAAAAAAAAAAGGAAATTTTTAAGCGCTGAAAAAACCCTGGAAATTGGGTCTGTCCCTTTCACACCGCCAATGAGTTTCCCGTTTCAGGCGTGTCAAGCGACTGTCAATAATTATAGAAAGGAGCTTTTATTGGCTGCCTGAAATGATGTAATTTAAAGGGGACTTAACTGTTGCACACAGTGATGATGTCAGTACATGGTGGCCATTTTAGCTGCATTATTTCCACGATGGCTGACGATCTAGTTATTGATAGCTCTGATACCATGGTTGTGTTGATCATTTTGCTGTTTGAGGCAGCAAATGACACCCTTTTGCAGCTGATGACAGTGTGTCAGATGTTTCATTCTGACATGTTTAGAAAACGGGCGCAATTCATGTCGGAGTTGCAGGATACTCAACGCCATTATGTGCACAGAAGGAGAGCGTACACCAAAGCCATGCAGATGTCCATTCTGCGCTTCACAACGCACAGTAGCAGGAGATTGTGGTCCAGACAGCGGTGTCATGCTGAAGCTTTCTGGGCAACAGTTGAAGCTTATGAGCAGGACCAGTGGATTGTGCACTTCCAGATGTTCCGTGGGAACTTCCACAATGTGCTGGATGCCATCTCCCCAGTGCTGACCAGAGAGACCACAGTTTTACGGATCCCCATTCCACCCTGGAGGAAGCTAGCCATTGTCTTGTGGTGGTATGCAACACCCTGGGGAATATCGCACGATGTCATGCATGTTCAGAGTTCTTGGCAAACTCGGAACTCTACAACCTGGCCGAGGAGGTTAGTTGAGGTTACTTGTTCCCAAGAGAGGTAATTTTATTTATTATCATATGCCCTGACTATATGCCCCTGTCCCCCCTATACCTGAGTATATCCCCTTCTATTATATCCCCCTGCCCCCCCATACCTGAGTATATCCCCTTCTATTATATACCCCTGTCCCTTTTACTTTTACACTCTCTTTACAGAAGTCAAAGACTGTCAATGGAGTGGGGATCCTGGTGCACCTTATCGGTGATGCTGCATATCCGTTACCTCGATGGCTGATGAAGGGCTATACACAGCGTTCTCAACTTTCTGCGGAGCAAGTGAACTATACATATACCCTCAGCTCGGCTAGAATGGTTGTGGAGACCGCCTTTGGATGCTTAAAGGGTAGATGGCGTCGGCTGCTGAAGCGGCTGGACATTGAAACCAACCTTGTACCGCATGTAGTTTCCGCCTGTTGCATTTTGCATAACGTTTGTGAGATGCGCAGCAAGATCGGTTTCTACCTGAATGGATCTTTCAGGACTCTGAGCTGTCACAGCCAACTGACCCACAAGCTTCAGAGGTTGAGTGTCACAGCTCTCGCGTGGAAACTATACGGTCTACCCTGGCCACCAACCTTCATAGTTTTTTTTTAAATAAAGACACATTTTTTTTTTAAAAGTGGTCTTTTATTGCATCCCTTTTTTTTTTTTTTTTTAACTTCAGCATATTTAGAACATATGCTTTAATGGTTTACAAGTGCTTTGTACAACCAGGCATACAACATATATCAACATATTAAGAAATAGCAAAAAATATACAGTTACAAAAACTGCAATAACTATAAAATATATTAACTACAAATCTTAAACATTTAAAGATTTTGATAGCGAGGGTATTATTCCCGCTCTAAGTGCTGGTAGTGATACGGCTGTTCCTGGGATGTATTTAAAGTGGCCGTTGTGGTAGGTACAGTAGACTGCTGCGAATGCTGTCCATGATGGTATTGAGGGCCTTGATCAGTATGCGGTGTAGCAGGTGGGTTATGTGTTGGTGGAGGATGTTGTGGTGGAGGGTAATTCTGGGGAGGGTAACCAGGGAAAGGATAACCACTTGGGTGGTAGGGTGGGTAAGCGTGTGGAGGTGGTGGTGGAGGTACAGACTGGGAACCTCTCATTCCTTGGACTATTCTCTCAATATAAAGCATGTTGGCTTCTCTATTTTCATGGGTTATCTGGGTAATGCGATCTAGAAATTTGTCCTGCAGCTTGTTCTCGTGATCGAAAAACCGCTGCATCCTGTCCTCCTCATTCCGCTGCATGGCTTGGTCCATGGAGTCTAGTTGCTCCAGCATTACAGCGATCATTGCTTTTGTTGCAACTTCCACTTTACTCATTCATTTTCATCACTTTGGCACATTATAAATTGGAAAAAGGGATAAGAAAGTGTTTAGAAAACCTTAAAATTTATGTATGTACTTGTTGCAATATTATAAAGCTGTTTCATAACCCATTGTGCTCGAGGCCTCATCCCTCCTGCACTTCTTGCAAGCAGCAATAAAATGTTAAAAATGTAAATACTAAAGTATGTAAATACTTACTATTTCCTCGCAATGCTGTGGAAGTTGTGGCTTCGTCTGCGGCGGATGTTGCTTCAGGCGTCATTGTCGCTGATGTATTACCTAAAGAAAAATAGCATGATTATATACATTTCTATATATTTATGCTCCTTTCTTGTTTCCTCCTTGTTTTTATATTTTTTTATTTTCCTGCTATTGTTGTCTTTACCTTGGTTTTTTTGCTATGCCTTTATTGGGATTGAAAATGCCATCCTAAACTATTATGATGACAGCAAAGAATGTTTAAAAAACCTTAAAAACTTTGTGCTATGGACATGCAGTGCGTATCAAACTAAAGAAACGTACCAGTTTTTGTAATCCGTGAAGACGTACAAGGCTCCTCCAAAAGATCGTCAGGAGTATCACCTATAAAAGAATAAACAGAAACAACAGCGCATCAGCATGAAATGGACAACTAATCCTTCACAGACATCGATGGTGCAGCCAAAAGCACTTACTGTTTTGCCTTTCCAGTTGCAAATGACCTGGATCTCCTGCAGCAGATCGAGACCATTTATGCCCATTTATGCCCTTTTTTATTAAAAATCAATTATGCCATTAATTTCTATATTACGTGCAAGGACATTACAGGCTACAAAAAAACTGACTTTTGGGATACCGCTACAAGAAATACAACCATTTTCAACATTGCGTGCAAGGACATTACATCCAGAAAAAAAAGACTTTAGGCATACCACTACAACAAATGCTACACTGCGCACAGGGACATTACAGAACTTACAGAGACTTACTTTTTTCAAGCACTGCAGAATATACATTCGGCTCATCATTTATCATTGAAGTGTCCGTTGTGCTGGACTCCACCTCACTGTCATCATCATCAAACATTAAGGGCGACGAAGACCTGGATGGCTTGCTCAATGATTGAGAACTCTGCTTGTGGCCATAAATGGATGATGAAAGTGCTGTTGGATTACAGGATGCAGTGCTACCAAATATTGATGTACATAATTCATAGAATTGCCACTGAATTCTTCCACTTTATTAAAATGCTTCTTTAACGCTTTTAGCTTGTTCATGTCCTGCTGTTGTGTTTTTATTATCCCTCGTTCCTCCAGCTTCTTGGATATGTTGTGATATATGTGTGCGTCTTTCTCTGTGCCCGATATTTGTTCCTTAATTGCTTCCTCACCGCGAATATTCAGGAGCTCCACAATCTCATCCTCCCGCCAATGCACCATCTTGAGATTAATAATAATTTCAAGTATAGGGCATGCTGATGCTTGTAGTGCTACAATCATCAGCATGCCCAAGGGTGGCAGGGCATGCTAGCGCTTTGAGAACCAGAAGTGTCAGCATGCCCTGTCATCCATTACAACAACACACAAATGAATACCCCTCCTAGCACCTAAAAAAATATAGGGCCGGCCCTTAACCTAAAGAGAAAACTTAACATTTCATACCCCCCTATAAAGAATAAATGACATTTAATGCCCCAAATAATGTAAAAAAAAAGACTGCTAATTGTGAAATGTAAAATATAAATGAATAAAAAAATGGCTTAAAAACAATAATTAAAAATAGTTACTTGCCATCTTGATAACGATCCTAAGCTTGTAATCCGTGGGGTAGGTCATTGAAAAAAAAAACTCTGTGGACAGACGCAACTCATGTCCTGCACCGTAGGACATCCTGACGCTAATGACAGCTATGCGTCGGGATGTCCTGCAGGTGCATAATGGGGGGCTGGTGACATGATGGAGGATACTGGGGGGCTGGACACATGATGGGGATATGGGGGGGTGAAGACACATGATGGAGATACTGGGAGGCTAGAGACTTGATGGGGAATACTGGGTGGCTGGATATATGTTGGAGGATACTGAGGCGCTGGAGACATGATAGGGGATACTGTGGGTCTGGAGACATGATCAAGGATATTGGGGGGACTAGAGACACATGATGGGGATACTGGGGTGCTTTAAACTTAATGGGGAATACAGGGGGCTGGAGAAATGATGGAGGATACTGGGGGACTGAAGACATGATGGGGGATACTGGGGGAACCTGGAGACATGATGGGGGATACTGGGGAGGGGCTGGAGACATGATGGGGATACTACTGTAGGGCTTGAAACACATGATGGGGATACTGGGGGCTGAAGACTTGTTGGGGAATATTGGGAGGCTGGAGACATGAATGGGAATACTGGGAGCTAAGGCAACATGATGGGGGATACTGGGAGCTAGGGAGACATGAATAATAAGATATAAAGTCTAATTTCTATGGCGGTTTTTAGGATGAAGTGGAAATTGTATGGAGGGGAAAATTTTCCCCGTCATTTTGACAAGCCTTTGTTATAGTATGTAATAAACTAAAAATCATTAAACCTCATTAACCTCTTCAAGTCCACCTGCCACATTCTTATTATTGTTTTTATTATTATTTGTGAATGACGCACTTCACTATGATTTATGTATAACTCATCATTGTGGACAAATTGCATATGCTTGGTGTGTAATTTCTATGAACCGTATCTTAGGGTTTTTATGTTATAGTGGAAACCACTGTCATGTTTTGCTATTGGCTTTAGTTTTATATAAACAAGCAAGGAGTTTTTTTTAGCTTCTATTATATTTTATTTGTTTTTAACCTTAAATTCCCAAATTTACTATAATGGTACAACCGTATAGCTTCAGATGCTTTTGGCTTAGTAATGATTT
>WWET01000006.1:1515759-1528332 GCA_011038615.1 Limnodynastes dumerilii | reverse complement strand
GCAATGCAATTAGCAGTCCTGTGGAGTGTCCTGAGCTGGTTATCGGTGGGAAATTAGCTTTGATCTCTCAGGTACAGTCATTGCAGACCCTCCAACATGACCCCCTCCACTCGGTACATAATACTCTGCTCCTGCTCTTCCTTCCTAATCTCTGATTGCAGTCACCTGTGTTACACACCTTTCTATTCAAATAACGAGTATAACACATGTGACTGCAATAAGAGATTAGGAAGGAAGAGCAGGAGCAGAGTATTTTGTACCGAATGGAGGGGGTCATGTTGAAGGGTATGTCATTGTCCTGAAATTGTTTTTATTTATCTTTTAATAAATCTCTTCCCTCAAGACTGGGTCTTGTTATTCAATTAAAAGGAAGTTGGCATTCAACATCAAAGACACAGGAAGGCTGAACAGGTGCAGAGAAGCTTGTGCTTAGGTCTTGATTCAGATTTAGGGCCAGATTTACTAAGCTGCGGGTTTGAAAAAGTGGAGATGTTGGTAATAGCAACCAATCAGATTTTAGCTCTCACTCTCCTATTACATACTAGAGAATATCAGCTAGAATCTGATTGGTTGCTATGGGCAACATCTCCACTTTTCCCAACCCGTAGCTTAGTAAATCTGGCCCCTGGAATGTGGCTGTTTTTGAGTCCCAAAATTTTTGTTCATTCTTAGTAGAATGTATAGCAGGGTTCCTGACTTTTTAAAGGATCTCCTGGAGGGAAGCCATACATGCCTTCAATGGGGCTTAATGACACGATTTATACAAATTGTGCCTGAAACCCCGCTCTCTGACCAGAAATGCCCCTTTTCTTAGTATTACTATGGATGGGGGCGGGGCTTTATCAAGTCCCATCCTGCCCCTAGTAAGACTAAGAATAGTAGTGCTGCTCAGCATAGGGCAGGACATGAGATTTTACACCTTATCAAACAGGCAAATGAGAGTGGAGAAAAGCAACCCACCCTTCGCAGTACAAGCCACACCCCTTTGTGGACACACCCACTGGGTGTTCCCTATTTTTCATAAAAATTGTTGGAGGGCATGGGTGAGTATCACACCTGGGACCCCCTCCCACCCTCTGATGGCAGCCCTGATGGGGTCTAAAGGATATAGGGGTCTATGGGGGCACACATGGAACTTTGAGTTGTCAGGGGCTGGGAATGTGTATCTGAACAGTGCTCACCACCTATAGACTGAGTAATGAGTGCTGTCTTAAGCTGCTAGCCTCTGACAGCTGCCTGCACATGCACTGAGCAATCGCTCCATGCTATTGGCCCTACTTCCACCTCTGACCTATAGTCCCCTTTCTCTCTTTATTTCTCGGTGGTATCTCCTTCCTTAGCATTTTTTTATTAAGAGCCAGATTCACACTTAAGAAGAATGCTGCTTAAGTGGGGGCTACTAAGAATGGAGCTACTATGTATGCGTAGTAGCTCCATTCTTAGTACTACATGTGAAGTTATTAACTCGCTTTATAGTGCAGTTTTAACCATAGCAGTGCATTGCGGGGAACTTTTTGTTATATATATCATTTTGTCATTTGATTCCCCTCTTCAGTGATTAGATCTGTGGAGACCAGGGGCGGAATTACCATTGGTGCAACAGGTGCAATGGCACTGGGGCCCATGCTGATACAAGGGCCCACAGTCATCCTTACCGATGCGCTGAAGCTCCCTACCGAGTTACCTGGGATATCATAGGGGCCGAAGCATATTTCTTGCACCTGGGCCCACAATTCACTAGTTCCGCCTTTGGTGGAGGGATTTGTTCAGCACAATCTGTTCACCCTCCTCAGGTTGATCCTGAGGTTGGCCATTGTGAGGACGTGTGTCTTGCACTGTAGCGTTAAGTCCACATTAATCTGTCCGCCACTGAACTACACTACTCGAGGTTCCATCATGTGAAATTGAAATAAAAACTGTGACATCTTAAATGCCAAGCAAGTCCTTGTGCATTGATTTCTAAATACATTTTGTGTGTTAAGCAGCTGACATTTGTGGTGCTGGTCTGAGTCATCAGCCTATGAGCGGTGTACAGCGCAAGAACATAACACTGGATAGAGACGCCACATGAATGAATGACTTACAGTTTATTAAATCATTTAAAACAGACAATAATAATGTACTGGGTCCAGAGTTGGGATTACACTGCACTCGTAGCTCTGAGCGTAGTGGCAATGGATCCCTGCTGGAGCCAGATCTCTGCGCAGACAGGGGGGGGGGCATTCACTTTGCTTGCCAGCAGACCCCTACCTTAGAACTTCTGATGCATCCTCATGTAAAATGAAGGTGCACATACTGCCCCCCTCCCACTTCGTATATTGGAAATGCAGCACGTGTGCATTCAAAACATATGGGTGTTTTCTAGTGCAAGGTTTTCTAGATTAGTTCAAGGGAGGGAATGTATTTTAGTAGGGTAGATTTAGGGTTAGGCCACGGGAATGGGATGATCGGAGAAGGGAAGATTTAGGGTTAGGCTGCAGGGAAGTGAAGGTTAGGATTAGCCTGCGTGGAAGAGAGACTTAGGGTTAGGCTGCAAGGATGGTATGAATCAGAGAAGGGAAGACTTAGGGTTAGGGCAATGGAAAAGGAGGGTGAGGTTTGGGGAAATAGAAAGCAGCACTTTCCTGTCTGCGGCGGGGTAGGAAGTTTCTCAGGAGTTCCGTTTTCGCAAATGTGGTGTCGAAGACGGCCCTTTTGAAAAAGGACTGTTCTCCGCAGCGACCCACATCCGTCTCTGTGGACCCTTTGTGTTGCCTTATAAATAAAGAGTAATAACAATTAATAAAGTATCATATTTACAGCAAACTCCAGATTCAAGGTTAATTTGATAAAACTTGCGTAACTATCGGTAATCACATCCATTATATATATATA
This sequence comes from Limnodynastes dumerilii, assembly GCA_011038615.1. Taxonomy (NCBI): domain Eukaryota; kingdom Metazoa; phylum Chordata; class Amphibia; order Anura; family Limnodynastidae; genus Limnodynastes; species Limnodynastes dumerilii. Next base: position 1,525,458 of record WWET01000006.1, on the reverse strand, counting down.
TATATATATATATATATATATATATTCATGCATTTATTCATTCATTTCTGTCCTTAGGAATCTACTTGACTTCAAATTCCCATAGGTGTCTGCAGTCACTGATCATAGAGGCCCATGTTCGTCTTTGCTATGACATTCTGGTGTGCTTTCGGGAATGCAATATGGCATGCAGTTCTCTTTTCCACCCTTCTTATTAGAGACTGCACAATGGATGGTAGAACAGGTTATAACTTTATTTCTGCAGGTTAAAAATACACTGGAACAGATAACCATGCCATTTGTCAGTGATGAACGATTCAAGGTGTATCGGCCAAATAAGAAAATTTACAGTTTCCTACATAATTTATGGGATGTAAGCGAGAACAAAGCATATCTTATGTCAGGCAGAGAGGTCATTATCACCTCACAAGGTCTTACACTGATATAAACCCATTATAAGTGGGTAGCTGTCATGAAAATGACAGACATTTTCCCTGTTAGATCTAAGTGAGATTTCAAGTGAGAGCTAATGCTGGTAAAAATGTGTGATTCCACAGAAATAATGGACACCTGAGGAGACTTATTTCACCTATGTTTTTATTATCGTCTTGTAAAAAATAACTAAATGCTGTTGGACATTAGCGAGTGTTTATCCTCAGAATTAGTTGTATGATACTCAGTTGAGATAGGTGCTTGTAGATCTGTAATGTAAGCAATCTATTGATCTAATTTATTCCTGATCCAAATAGTTAATATTTGAATGTTTAACTGTTATTGTTAGGGTCGCCAACCCTGGCGCGGAGTCTAACCAGAGCCTGGTTTTCATTGGAGCAATGGTGGGGATAGTCTGGGCTGCAGAACTCTGGCAGGTCGCTGCCCCTGGCAAACAGACCCCAATGGACAGTGGACAGACTGGGGCTAACACTCTCAGAAGCACACAAGACACATGGCACAACCAAAACACATGGGTGTTGTCGGAAGGGGTTAACAACAGGCAAAGAAGGAATGGCTAGGAATAAGGGCACTCAGAATCAGAGGCACAGGAGACTGGCAAAAGTACAGAAACTCAGGCAGGACAGGAACTGAAGTAGCAGAAGTTATAACCAACCCTGAGCCTAGAGATCAACTGGTATATAAAGAGATCGCTGGCCAATAGCAGCCAGCGGTCAGGACGTGAAAGCACCAGCCAATCTGGCGTCCTGGTTGCTAGGCAACATCAGGATGCCAGTCTCCATGCAGGGGGATGTATGATGAATAGACCTTAGGTGAGAGCGCTTACATAAGGTACAGGAAAACAGAAAACAAGTATATGCAACCTTCCAAAGTCCTTTTTGTTAATCCTCTGATCTTCTTATCACAGCCATAATATTTAAGTCACTTACAGTTAAGCAGTTCATCTATGGAATGTATAAAAGAGATTGTGAGTCCCTCTGCGTCTCTTTTCGTTGTCTCCTTGTCTCCCGCGCGTGTGCTCCGTCTCTCTCCTTCCACGTGTGGTCCGGTATGCGTAACCTTTGACCCGCCTCATCCCGATTGGTTGAGCAGGGAAAGAAAGAGATAGACACCGCCTATGGTGCAGGTAACTTTATTACTTAGAAACAGAATAAAAACTGTGAATTTCTACTCACAGACGCAGTTGAGGGCTATTACCGTCCTCATAAAAGCATTTAGTGCACTCTGTGCAGACCTCGCCAACGCGTTTCAATCCAGTGCTCGGATCTTTCTCAAGGCTCCCGTTGCACTCACTAATAGGCTTTATATAGGGTATCTAAACTCCTTCTTCATACATATGTATTTCTTATTATTTTACCTTTGATATGTTTGCAATTGTTAAAATCATATAGATGATATCATATATATTTTGAACATTATAGTTTCATACAGCTGCATTCTAATATCACCAATGTTGTTAAAATCAATAACAGAATCTGTTTGGACAGCATCTTAAATACATAAAAACATTGTTCTTCATTATTTAATGAGAACAGTTTTTATTCTGTTTCTAAATAATAAAGTTACCTGCACCATAGGCGGTGTATATCTCTTTCTTTCCCTGCTCAACCAATCGGGACGAGGCGGGTCAAAGGTTACACATACCGGACCACACGTGGAAGGAAAGAGACGGAGCACACGCGCGGGAGACAAGGAGACAACGAAAAGAGACGCAAAGGGACTCACAATCTCTTTCATACATTCGATAGATGAACTGCTTAACTGTAAGTGACTTAAATATTACGGCTGTGATAAGAAGATCGGAGGATTAAGAAAAAGGACTTTGGAAGGTTGCATATACTTGTTTTCTGTTTTCCTGTACCTTATGTAAGCGCTCTCACCTAAGGTCTATTCATCATACATTTTACTTGTGGATATAATACAAACACATTGTACCTGGAGGTGTCAGCTGCAATAACAATATTAGTATGTTTAAACATACTTTGAATTGCTATCCATGCAGGGGGAAGTGGGGACGCAGCCAGTATCTTGCCCGCAGTACATGTTGTCTCAGGACAGCATGTTAGAGCGGGACACAGCCTTCTAGCATCCTGGTTGCTAGGCAACACCAGTATGCGGGTCTCTGGAGCCTATGAGAGGATGCCGCGGGCAGCACAAGAGATAAGCGCTGTCACCCTCCAACGTGTAACAGTTATAAGTTAGCCTGTACTAGTATCAGCCCAGTATTTTAATATAGAAATATTTTATGCTGCTTTCGTATATTAGATATTTATCCATAGCTTGTCCGCAACTTGTAGCAATACAATTTGCATCAAAGGACAATGGGAAATCCACATGGATCCAGACTCTGGATTAGAGCAATTATGTTCATTTTAAAAGGGTAATGTTCAATAGTGTCCTATCATATAAGTCAGTGATCCTATATATGATCACAGATGCAATGTAAGTAAATAGATATAATTTATAATAATAAATATATAATATATGTGCTAAGCAACATCTTTTATGTGATTAATTAGCAAAGCTGTTGAAGAGCTGTTTGGGAATGATGAGGAATGACACTTCCAAAAGCATCTGACAGATTGACTTTTAACTTTTAGGTGTCTGCAGTGCCTTACGGGTACAGACATAATGAATACTTATACTTCTTTCACATCACCACTAAAAACCCTGTTTTTTTTACTACAAACCCAGTCAAAATACAGGTAATTGGTGATGTTGTGAAAGGTCCCATATTTGTCGGCCCGGGTCTAATAATCGGCATTCAGACCCAGGAAAAAAGAAGGATTTTTTTCGGGTCTAACACAGGATAGGTGTCAGTGTGAAAGGTCCTGTGTTGTTTTGCTATGGCAATAGTAAACAAATCTGTGGCCAGGAGCCACACACAGAAACCACAGTGAGTACTTGTCTGTCTCCTTTCTGGTCCACCTGCAGCTCCACTATTTGCCGCTATGAATTTAGTTTTTGCCTGTCTCCTTTCTGGTCCGCGTTAATAAAAATCCTGTGTAAGGCATGGCCTTACAACAGGGCTTTTGTTTTTAAACCCCAACAATTCACCCTGCTATAACCCAGGTGATGTGAATGCGGTATAAGTAGGAAGGGGTAGGCTTTCTGAAGAATTTCGTTTTAAGGGATTGCTTGAAAAGTGGCAGTTTAGGGGATAACCTGATAGTATGAGGGAGATCATCCCAAAAGAAAAGAGGCAGCACAAGAGAAGTGGTGGTCAGAGATGAGATGGCGTTCATAGGTCAATTACAATGTAGATTATTGATGCACACTTGCTCTGTGTATTGATCAACACACCAACGAAACCCAGGGTGAGAGGTTAGCTAGCAGTGAGGATGGTCAAATGCTTATTTGCTTATTTTTGTGGAAGAGATATTACTCACTCTGATCTAAGACTATAAAAAATGGAGACATAGGACTGGATCCAGACCTTGTTAAGTGCATGAACTTAGTTACACCTGGGCTAAACCATGTTGATTTCAGGGGAGTCATATTTCATCTGCTGCAAACAGTATTAGAGTTGAGAGGTGATGTTTCCTATCCCAAGTCTAAATTACTGTGTCATAGTAAAGCTGGTCAGTGTCTGTGTGCAGTAAGCAATTCAAAGATATATCTCTGCATGCAAAGAACACAATTAACTTGACTCCCCCTGAAATCAACATGGTTTAGCCCAGGTGTAACTAAGTTCATGCACTTAACAAGGTCTGGATCCAGCCCATTGAACATTAAGGATTGATATTTGGGCTTCACACGGTTTTAAGACGAGGACATGTTTTTACATGTAACACATGTCTGATAAATGTGCATTTCATGAAAGACTTGTAAATCATTATGCTACTTCATGTCACACCCCTGTAAGTGCTGTAAATAATAAAAGAGAACGGAATAAACAAGCTGCTCAATCAATGCATCTGGCATAAAGAGATGAGCTCACAAGTGCAAAATACAAGGAACAAGGCTCCCCATGCAATCAGCTGTCAGACGACAAGAAAGGCTCAGTATAAAGAAACTCATTTAAATGTAAAACATTCCTGTAAAATAATAATAAAACCAGATGTCTTACATCTGCACGTACATGTGTAACCTATCCATTGTTAGAGACGCTTCAATTATTCAAATGGTTTTAAAATAGGTAAAGCAGTATTTGGTAGGTTTGAGGCGCTCAGTGGACTGGATCCAGTCTTAAGTAAGTGCTTGAAATTAGTTACTCCTGGGATAAACCATGTTGATTGCAGGGGGAGTCAAGTTAATCGTATTCTTTGCATGCAGGGATATATCTTTGAAATACTTACTGCACACAGATACTGACCAGCTTTACTATCACACTGTTATTTAGACTTGGGATAGGAAACATCACCTCTCATCTCTAATACTGTTTGCAACAGATGAAATATGACTCCCCTGCAATCAACATGGTTTAGCTCAGGAGTAACTAAGTTCAAGCACTTACTTAAGTCTGGATCCAGCCCAATGTTCTTAGTAATATGGGACCTGATCCTGAATTATAAAAAGGGGGCTTTTACTGATTACTAGGATTGGAAAACAGTCTCTTTGGTACCACGGTGCATGCACAGGTGCTGTAGTACCAAGATGGAGTTCTGGACCCAGAGGATCTAAATCTTGGGGGGTGGGAGCTGGATGTGGAACTTCCGCCCTGTAGAAGGAATGTCATTTATACAGTAAGGGCAGACTTCAGCCCTTATGTGCAATCCACATTTCTGCTCTGCCCTGTACGGAATTTTTTTTACAGTGTTTTAGTAAAATAAATGCAGACTGAAATACAGAAATAACTCATCCTGTAACCTACTAAAATAATTTGTCTTTAAGAAGTGATCCAGGTACGAACCTAACTATGGCTCTGTACCTGCACCGCAAATACTGCCTTTTACGCATGCTCACATAACTGTCAATGATATTACTGTTATGATATGTCTTTGGGTGATGGCTTTAATCTAATTTCCTTGACAGATGGGAAACTGTAATCCCGAGGCCTCTGAACTCAACTGGCATGCCTGATCGATGCTTCTGAACTCAACTGGCATGCCTGATCAATGCTTCTGAACTCAACTGGCATGCCTGATCTATGCTTCTGAACTCGACTGGGGCATCTACATGTGAGTACTGAAATGCATTTTAGGGTTAGGCTGAGGGTGTTTTTGGACATTTTTATGCTGGGGACAGTAACAGTTCTGTCAAAATTAGTGTTGTCTAAAACACAACCCTGTCAAGTTTATTTTCGTCACCAATCTTACATTGCCTTCCTCTAATGTCGCTGAGTGTATGAATGTCCAGGGCCGCCATCAGAAATTGTGGGGCCCAGGACTGAAAATATGCGGGGCCCCCCCTTGGAATTTTTTTAACATGCATACACCTATCATATATATATATAGTAATTGTCAATCTTGTATCTCGGATGTTAATCAGTGACATCCATTCATCTGCATTGAAATGGCCTATTAAGGGCGTAGTTTACAATGTACGCACGTACTTAAGTACAAATATACGCATGAACAGTTAAGTTTGCCCTATGTATGGATGCGGAAGTCAGATAAAATCCGTAAGAATGAGGGGCGTGTCATGGGAGTTGCCACGCCACATTTTACGTATTTTTGCAATTCCACGCGTACTTAGTTCACTCTTAAATCTGAATCAGTGTCAATGGGCCTGATCCAGAAGAACGGCTTTTCAGCCGATCTGCGCATGCGCCGGGCAGATGTTGGCTGGCGTTGCTACGGCAATGCCCGTCCGTAGCAGCGCCATAGGGACGCTGGAGGAGATGTCCCCCAACGTCCCTACGTACAAGTTAGTGCAGGTGGGCGGGGGGAAGTAGTTTAATGAGGGTGGGGGGGCAGGCTAGGCGGCCATACACTCCTGTGCGAGCGTATGGCCCCTTCCTTACGCCGGCTGAAGTTAGGGTAGCCTTCAGCCGGGAGGTAGTTAAATGAGGGCGGGCTAGGCGGCCATACGCTCCTGTGGTAGGGTAGTCTTCAGCCGGCGTAAGGAAGGGGCCATACGCCCGCACAGGGGGAGTGTCGGGGAAAGTGAGCGCCGATACGCTGTGCTTTAGTAAGTGCAGCGCATCGGCGTACCTCTGGATCAGGCCCAATGTTTCCAGTTTTTGGGAAACCCCTTGATGTAACTGCCCCAGTAGCCCTATGGCCCCACCCACATGATGTTACATTGTCATCCGCAATCATTCACTCAAACATACAGCATTTCGGCTAGTATTCTCTATTAAATGGCAAAAATGATAGTAAACCTTTATATTAAAACCAACCACTTTTGAGATCTACTTAAAAATAAATAGTGCAGCATGGTGGCTCAAGTGGTTAGCACTTCTGCATCTCTGCACAACATCACGAGCTTGATTATTGAACAAGATCTTATCTGTATGGAGTTTTTCTGAGCTTGTTTCCTCCCAAACTCCAAAAATATGCTTACTAAAAATGAACGCTAGTTTGTGTGTTTGTTAGGAAATTTAAACTGTTATCTCCAGTGGTACAGCAAGTGATTGATTGTTAAAAATGGTGAAGTAGCATGTAAAAATCTGTTACTCGATAAATAAATAATAAATGAATTAAGCTCTCGTTCTACCGCGTCGATTAGTAACAAGAGTTTGTCAAGCTGAATGATGCCTAAATGTATTTTTTTTTGTTATTGGTGAGCAAACAGCTTCTCATAGAAAGAAATCAATAGAATATGCCTTGCAAGGTGGGAAACTGGCTCGTCCTCTCTCCCAGAACATTTTTCTCTGCTCGGTTACAAATAATAATATTTTAAAGACGAATCATTAATCAGGTCATCTTGCGTACTATGGGGCTGACCAGAGTTGAGATAAAGAGCAAAAAAAGTAGTAAATCTACAGCTAAGGAGCAATAGATGCTGGTATGGGGACGGGCCTTAATGAAGCCCTGCTCCCTTTCCATCATCACTGCTATTCACTAGGGACCGGATTCAGAGATCCGTTTTTTTTATGCACGTAATTATACGCACAGCAGGAGCAAGGAAACACCCACCAACAACCCGGCCCCTCCCCTCTCCTGGACGTGCGATCGGTGACCACTCTGTTCTTTCCTTGTGTACTTACGAGCGTCCTTTACGTGCGATTCTTTATAACCGCGCCTTTAAGCGTTCATTTAAATGCCTCCCCCCACCCACTTTTATGTAAATTTGCAAGTACGGATTTCTACACCGCCCATCCACACGTATGTCCCCAAGTGCGATTCACATGCCCGTGTCTAAAAGCACATACGAGTGTATATTCAACAGGACTTACGTAAATAAAGTTACTACGCATACGCAGTTGATCCGATTCTAAAAATATGCACGCAACTCCCCGGGAAAACGGATCTCTGAATACAGTCCACTGTTCCTTGATGACGTAAATTACATCATTAAGTTCCGTCCAATCCCTAGTAACACTGGGAGTTACTGTAATGACAGTCCAGGGGGTGGGCACTTGCAGGAGATTTGCCGGCTCTCCTGGGATACCGGGAGAACTACCCAAATTTTGGGAGACTCCCGGTCATTCCGGAAGAGTTGGCAATCCTGAATTAAATGTACAAACACAGGGCCTGATTCAGAGGCTGAAAATAAGAACTTAAAGTTACACCTGGGCAAAACCATGTTGATTTCAGGTCAAGTTAATTTTATTCTATGCATGCAGGGAGAATGCTTTGCTTTTACTTATTGCACACAGATACCTGATCAGCTTCACTTTTAAACTGCTAATTAGACTTGAGCTGGAAAACATCACCTTTTAACTATAATACTGTTGCAACATATGAAATTTGACTCCCCTGAAATCAACATGGTTTAGCCCAGGTGTAACTTTAAGTTCTTATTTTCACTCTCTGAATCAGGGCCACAATCACTGGAGATGTTGAGTTGTCTCCTAGCTCAGCTCTAAATTAGAGATTCTAAATGAATCTTTTCAGTGTTTATATGCAATAAGCTATATTATCAAACCTCTCACATTGCAATTTGATTTGTGCAGATGCAGATTTGCGCCTTAGCCCCGTGACCTGATGCCTTTATGTATGCATGTATAATTCATAACATATCATTTACATTCCTATAATTTTCACATGATCACATCGCTGTTCACAGTATTTAACCTATAAAGGTGTCTAGTCAGCATTCACCACTGATGCTTACTGTATAGCCAAGGGCCACGTAAATATAAATATATCCTACTCACAATATGCCTGCTAAGCGATATTATTTGCGGCGGCATAGAGCGAGTTAAATATGATAAATCACCTGCCCAGGATCTTACAGAAGTAGCAACCACCCATAGATAACCAGTGCGGGGAAAAAAGACACAGTCCTTTCCGACTTATGTAATTCTTTAAAGGTCAGAAGAGGGAGGGAGAGGAATAGATCCTGCACATAGCTAATTTAGAGTTCACTGAAGCAGCAGAACTCAGTGGTAAATTGAAGCGTACATAATCTCGGAGCTCTGGGGACATGTTACGTAAGACAGTTTTTTTTTATGCACTTAACCAGTACAGTGCTGTATATTTTTATATCAGTAAATTATTAAACACGTACAGTTTTAACTGCACCCTTGCGACCTTGTTTGCAATCAGCATTTTATTCATGAGCCTTTAAATGGAATGTGTCATTTGCATTTAGTTCTATCTACACAAGATCATTCTCTTTTTTTTTTTTTTTTTGTCCATTAAATGCGTAATAGAAGATGCTTTGGATTGTCTTTGTTTGTTTTTATGAATGTGCTATATATTTAGCAGCATATTATTTCTAACTCTAAATATATGAATAAAAGGGAGGAGCCCATTAGGGCCGTACTGATTTCTCGAACAGGAAAATATATTTGAGCCCAGTGCGCTAGTGATCACTTCAGTTTAATGTGATTTAAATTGCAGATTAACCATGAGCAGGAACCAAATCAGTGACCATTTACATAGATTTCCATAAAGCATAAAAAAAACCCTCTCTGTTCAAAACACAAATGGACCAATTTCCAAAGCGACCAATGTATCAGTAACGATTTTAATAAAGTTACTGTTATAATGAACTGACCCAGAGGTGCGCTTATGTCTGTTATATAAGTGGAGGCGCAGTAGAGTTCTGCACTGCACATAAACAGAATGGGAGCAAGTGCAGAAAGTTGGATGCAAGGTTACTGACCGCATGTGTTCACCTCCTTGTGCTCTGGGCTGGTGCAGCAGTGTTAAACTAAATGTACAGCGCTTAAATTCATATACCGTATTTTTCGGACCATAAGATGCACTTTCC
>WWET01000006.1:1488763-1512058 GCA_011038615.1 Limnodynastes dumerilii | reverse complement strand
ACCCTCATTTAACTAGTTCCCCCCGCCCACCTACACTAACCTGTAAGTAGGGACGCTGGGGGACGTCCCCTCCAGCGTTCCTACGGCGCTGCTACGGACGCCCGATCCAGGATCTGCACGGCGCATGCGCAGATCGGCTGCAAAGCCGATCTTACGCTCGCCGTCCGAGCGACGGCGGGCGTTATTCAGGATCAGGCCCAAACTGTCAATCAGCCCTAAAATGTGTAATTATGGACCAGTTTCTTAGATCTGATTCTTAAGCCATCTGATTCCTGAGCAACACGTGTAGGGATCCGCATTCGTAGGTTCTCAGCATCCTTGGGTCCGTGTAATCACACCACTAGCCAGTCTCTCTGCGTGGGTGGGCATTTGATACCCAAGGCTTCCCAACTCCTGCAAATGAAAAATGACTGCAGTGTGGAAGTTTAGAAAGGTTTGTATCCAGAGGGAACTGATATACTCAGGGGCAGAAGTACACCAAATAATACCCCTTTCACATCACCAAATGTGAAAAACCTGGGTCTAAAAACCCGGGTTTTTCCGGGAGAAGAAATACCAGGTTAAAAAAAATACACCTTTTAAGTCCGCTAAAACCCGGGAAATTACCAGGTCAGAGCCTTTCACATCTCCAATTAATTTCCCAGGTTTTAGTGGCTTTAATGCGGCAGGAATGTAGTGCTACAATCATCAGCATGGCCAAGGATGGCAGGGTATGCTAGTGCTTGCAGAGCTGTCATTAGCGTCGGGATGTCCTGCGGTGCAGGACATGAGTTGCGTCAGTCCATAGGGGTTTTTTATTTTTAGACCTCTCCCCACGGATTAAAAGCTTGGAAGATGGGATCCTATTCAAGATGGTAAGTACTTCTTTTTATTTATTATTTTTATGCAATTTTTTTTATTCATTTATTTTATGTATTTTATAATTAGCGGTCATTTTTAAAAATTATTATTTGGGGTGTTAAATAATCATTGTTTATTTATAGGGGGGCAATAATGTTAAGTCTTTTTTTAATAGTAGGGGGCCGGCCTTATATTTTATTTAGTAGTTAGGAGGGGTATTAATTTGTGTTTTGTTGTAATGGATGACAGGGCATGCTGACACTTGTGGTTTTCCAAGCGCTAGCATGCCCTGCCATCTTTGGGCATGCTGATGATTTTAGCACTACAAGCATCAGCATGCCCTATACTTGCCAAAAAAATATTTTTTTTTACTATCCGACGCTAAAAACAGATTTATTTACTGTTGCCATAGCAACAGTAGACAAATCTGAGCCAATCGGGAGGCAAAATGAAAGACCCGGATTGAAAACAACCCTGGACCTTTCACATTACCACCCTTCCCGGGTCCAACCCTTCTTTTTTCCCGGGTCTTTCGACTCGGGTCGACCGGAAGTGACCCTTTCACATTACCACCAAATACCCGGGATTTTGCAAAGACCCGGGTTTTTTGCGAAAATCACGGGTATTTGGTAATGATGTGAAAGAGGTATTAAAGAGTTCCATGATTGCCGTTTTGGCAGTTGCCACACTTTTCCTCTCCTTTGGGCCCCATAGCAGTCACACACCCTGCTCCCACGGTTGTAATACACTTTAATAAGAAGAAACACACTTTTGTTAAACCAACCTGTTCTCTCTGAAGGAAGGTATTGGAAATGTCATTCAACTTAAGTCTGGATGGGGTGGAATTATAAGCGTCGGAACGGGCCCCCAAAATACGAAGGGGGCGCCACAGTGGGTGATGCCAGGGGGGAGCGCTGGCAGAGGACTGCACAGAGACAGTGCCAGCCACTATCTGTTCAATCCTCTGTCAGCGTCTCCTCTTCTCCGCAGAAGCTCCCTCCCATCTGAGTGACGCTGGTGTGAACCCCAAGGTCACATCAGCGTCATTCAGTAAACAGAGAGTGCACTGCAGAGGAGAGGAAAGGTGGATTCAGCAGGGTAAGTTCGGAAATGGGAGGAGAAGGGGAGCATCAAGGGGAGAGCTAAATTTTTGCCTCCCTTAATAAACAGTGTTGTGGCGCCCCTGGGTGGAATGCTTGCCATTTGAATAACATAGAAGCATGCGCATTCACAGAACGCAAAAGTGGTCAAAATCCAAATCAAATTTATAAAAAGGGAAAATATTAATGTTATAGATAGTTGATCAGTTCCCATTAGGTAGCGCACCTTGGCTAATTTATCCCCGCAAGGACCGGACTTGAAAATAGCAAAGTGCATCCCTCATCTACAGGTCCAGAAAAGCCGATTCTGCATCTGCACAGCAATCTGAATAGCACAAATTGAATTGTGTTGTAAGTATAAGCAGCTATTCATGCTTTAATACCATTCATATTTTCACAACGGCTCTAAAAATAATCACCTATTCTGCATTTAGCTGGAAAATTTAGGAATCATTTGAAGAAACATTTGAATGGATTGTTATCATCCCGGCTTCAGTCATAGAATAGAAATGAATTTAAAAACACAGGGCCTCATGTTGAGAAGTGTGCATTTCTGACATTTGCCGTGGTTAAAATCAGATGTATAAAATATAGTGAACTACTGTGTAGTTCAATCATTAGCATCATTTTCCTCTCCACAAACCTCCACAAAAAGGGCTTTTTTTTCTGACCGATAAGATCAGAAAATGGTAGGAGTATGGTCTGGGGGTCTCTCCGTCCCCTGTCTCTGGTTTGTAACTAGTGTGGCTTACGCTGCCATAAGGTAGCCTTGAGTCCCACTTGCAGATCTGTGTGTAAGTGGGTGTTAATACACACTGTACATTGTATGTGCTTTCTCCTGCTTTTTACAGCCCTTTATAATATAATATCTAAAGTTTACCATGACGCAGAAATGCCTAACACAGATCCTGATACTTCAAGATCATCAAGAACACACAGCTGTGCTGAGCTTGGGCAACGCGTTTCCTGAGTTTGTATCCAGAAATGAAGAGAGGAAAAGTGTAGGTGCAGCTCCTTCATGCTACTTTCTGAGGTCATGGCATCTGATCTAAACTTGTATTTTAGAATAACTACCAAAAGTTGATTTGTTTATTTATTTGAAAAACTCCTAGGGTCAGATTTACTAAGGTTTGGAAAAGTGGAGATGTTGCCCATAGCAACCAATCAGATTTTAGCTGACATTCTCTAGTATGTAATAGGAAATTGAGAGCTAGAATTTGATTGGTTGCTATGGGCAACATCTCCACTTTTCCAAATCTGCAGCTTAGTAAATCTGGCCCCTAGTGTTCCGTTCATTAACATTTAATACATAACCTGTATTGATGAACAAGTATTCACTTCACTTTTACTGCGTCCAGTAACAAATATGGATTGAATTAATAGCACATACCATGCTCCCAATCCAATGAGATTAAGGTGTCAGTGAAATGTGAATAAAAACTAGTTTAATGACTATGAAAAATGTAAATTTTTAAGGTGAACAATTGAATTAATCATCTTTCTAACTGTTGTGCTAATTGGTAGTTAATAATAATAATAATAATAATAATAATAATAATAATATTTAGTTAATAATGTATAAACATATTTTTATAGTAAAATAAACAAACTAGGGTTGGTCAACCCCAGAAACACTGATGAAAATTGACATATTAAGGGGGGTCTTTGTATATCTACAGTCACTGTTACAATTGTTGTAAAACAAGATATCAACGTGTGAAAAAAAGGGGCTCCAGCTCTTAGTAGTCTTTGGCCTATTGCCCCCACATGAAAATTTTCAATCCTCTGTATATGTAATTATATAGCATTTGAAATACTTTTGGATGGAGAGCTCCTGTATGGTGAAGTAGCAACTGATGGGGAACAGGCTGCTCTCCTAGCTCTGATACCGACCTCATCATGAGCTGCGCTGCCTCAGTCTGTCTGTCATACAGATAGTGACAGGTGCTGCAGCGCAGGAATACAGGATTGCCTATAGCTGTTGAGCATTATAAGGCACTTGCTGAGCCAGTAACAGGCTGTAGCAAGCATAAAGCAACAGACAATGGGCCAGATCCAGAACAACGCTTGTGAGCGAATTTACGCGTGGCGGAGACGTAAAATTGCCTTTTGGTAAGTACTGCGCATACGCACCATAGAAAATACGCTCAGTAACGTATGGGCCATTCACGTATGTGTCACGTAAATACTTACGTGTGGGCATGCCAATTTTAAGTGAGTCCAAAATACGTCAGAAATACGTTAAGCAGGCGGTGGTTTGTATTTAAAGTGTACAGTATGGGCGTGCTTAGCTGCGTAAATACGTGTTGCCCATACGTACGTGTGCGGATCACTGCGGTTACTTTGGCAAAAGTTAAGGTAGGGTTAGAAAAGCGTATCTTCACAAAATATGTACAATCAAGGGGTGTGCCTAGGGGAGTGTATAGAAGGTACGCACACGAAAATACGCTACGCGGATTAAAGTACGGCAAACGTAGTTCTGGATCTACCCCAATGTCCTATTCACTGTCCGTATGACAGGCAAGCTGCGGCAGCAAAGCAAATTCCCAGAGTATCCCCTCCCCTCCACTGGAGAGTGCAAACTTTTACTTTGCAGGGAAGTTGCTATAACACTGGCACCAGCCCTGCTGGGGGAGGCTGTGTTATCTACACCTCAGAAGCCATTTTTATATAGTCAAAATAGAATAACACACAGAGCCTGAACCATAGTGGGACAGAAAAAAGAACACAAGTAGGGCAGTTTGTTCCCTGATATGTCCCTTTTCCAGTGACTTTCCAGGTACAGGGTACTGCACTGTTATGTGTAATGGAAATGGTGATTATTATGCTTTGTGCAAGCACTAATATGACCATGCAAACGTACTACAAATATAGGGCTCTATTTACTTAGCGAACAAGAAAGTAGCTCATCCAGGTTCGAATGGTCTCTCTGCGAGCCTAGGAGTTACTTTGTTGTTATTTACTTAGACTTATCCTTCGCTGGCTGTCCTGTGATGGCATTCGATCTTTCTCTCTCTCTCCCCCCTCCCTCTCTCTTTATCTCTCTCCTACTATAATCTCCTATATTACATGCATTGTAATTTCTTAACATATTTTATTTGAATTTCCTCAAGTGCTATAGCAACAGTGACATCTTCAGGATTCTAGAAATGCCAAGCTAATTTACAGAAGAAGGAAACATATTTGCCTTTACAAATATTCATTTTTAATATGAAGAGGGTTAAAAACACTTAGAATGTTATTATGGTTTGAGGAGCTGATGGGAGTTTCATAGAACTGTAGAAATATATTTATACTGATTTAGGGAATTAAAGATAAATACAAAAGTCTCAACTGATATTTTTAATTAAAGAGAACACTTATATTCTAAACTCTTATATTCTAAATTTAACAGCAAGATGTTGTGGCTTCTGCCAAGAAGTGGTAGAAATGGAAAATATACGCTGTATATAAAGGGAATGTGCTGTGTATGCTGTGTTATAGCATTGTACATGTCAAATCCATGGCAACCAGTGATGTAACTGCTGTTTGCAGTAGTGCAGCAGCTATGGGGCCCAAAAGAGGGGGNAGGGGGGAGGGGGGGGGGGGGAAAGGGGGGGGGGGGGGGGGGTCTAAGGTTTTAAGGTTTCCCAAAAATGGGCCAAAAGAAGCCTTTTCCAAGTTCTGCCAAACTTCATCAAGTTGTGCCCACAAATGAACATATTTGGTCAAAACGCTGTCCATTTTCCCATAAGCCCCGTCCCCTTTCCGGCCCACAGAGAAAAATGGACAGTTGGGCTGTTATGATGAAAGTTGTTTATGAATAAATTGCCAGCAGCTGACAGCTTAGCAATGCCCTTTACAGGCAGATTAATGATCCATTCTCTGTGATGACAGAATAGACGTAAAGGGCCAGATTCACTAAGCTACAGGTTTGGAAAAGTGGAGAAGTTGTCCATAGCAACCAATCAGATTTTAGCTGACATTCTCTAGTATGTAAAAAGAAAGTGAGAGCTAGAATCTGATTGGTTGCTATAGGCAACATCTCCACTTTTCCAAACTTGCAGTTTATTAAATCTGGCCCAGAGTGTGCATATTCAATCTATGATGGTGGTCAAACATCACATATTTCCCTTGCACCTTTTAGGTGATACCTGATTAAAAGATACATGATGCTGGGGCACATCACGCAGAATAACATTAGCCCCCTAGAGTCTGAAACCTAAAAGTCTGTTAGTCAAATTTAGCACAGTTTCAGGGGTTCAGGGGGTATATATTTAAAATATTAATTTAATTGAACTTAGAACACTTAAACACATTTTAAATAAAATGTTTGTTTTTTGCAGAACAATCTGAATCTTCTACAATATGAAAAATAAATAAATGTGGTCATGCAAAATCATGTCTCGCCCCTAGGATTTATCTTGGACTATTGTGTGCTTCAAGGACATTATCTTGACCTGCCCCTAGGGACGCTTAATTTACTATCTTTCACCTGGTCAACCTGCACAAATAGGACTTCCTTTCACTGAGTGTTCGCTGGTTAGTAGTAGTTGTTATACTGAGTTCCAGGTGTGTGTATGCTCTCTGATCTCCTGCCTTTTATCATCTTGTGCCTTGTATACCAGCTGCCTTCTGTCTTTATGTATTTATGTTCTTTAAATCCTTGATTTTGGTTGTTTCTTGTATTCTTGCATATAGTCTGTTCTGTTGTCTGTACTTCTGTTGGTATTTACATACTCTTGTATTTTTTTTGTATTCAGTTTACCTCTGTGACCCTGCATGTAGTTTCCAGTTACTCATGCTTTGTGTTTAGTGCTCCCTCTGATTCCTTTTCATATATGTACTCTGTAGTGTTTATAGCCTGTGGTTTATCTAATCTTGCTACCTGTGTTATTGTATTCTTATTGCTGCTCCTAGTTCACAATTCACCTGTTGTCTGTATTACTTTGTGTGTACTAATAAACACTGTTGATCTTATCCCTCCTGTCTGGTTATTAGTGCTTAGCTACACCTGGGGCTGCCTTCCAGGGATCGTGACCTGCTGGGTGTCCTGCTGCACAAGCCTATCCCCACCATCAGGTACCCTAGTGAAGGTCAGGCCCCAGTTAGACTCCACACTCTGGGAGCAGCCACATAATGTAGTGTAGTAGTAGCAGTGGTAGTAATAGTAGTGGTAGTAGTAGTTGTAGTAGTAGGAGTGGTGGCATAAGTGGTAGTGGTAGCAGTAGTAGTAGTAATAATAGTAGTAGTGGCAGTGGTGGTAGCAGTAGTAGTAATGGAAGTCTATTAGTAGAGGACAGGATCTTGATTTAGGTTTGCACAATTACTCATTAGTCCATAGCTCTGTGCATAAGATTTGCATTCATAATGCTGGGTCATATGTAATGAGTTTGCCATGTCCTTAGTGTACTATTTTAGTGACTCCCCCTGCCCACCGTGCATAGACCATGTACACACGGTGAGTCGCCATGCCCCGCTGTCTGAGGTCACAGCACAGAGTGCAGTATCGAGTGTACTGCATTACGATGTGTATTTAACCCATTTGTTCATATGCAGTCTAATTGCATTGCCGTTACTATGGCTGTATCCAATGGAGTATTACTAATTAAACATTAACCAACGTAAATATGACCATCTATCCCTTGATATTCTGTATGGTGTGATGTCTTTTACCTACACCAATACTCACCAATTTGCAATGTTATTATTCACCTTATATTAAAATGTTATTTGACTTTCCCTCACAAAGTTTTAACAAGGTCAAGTTGATCATTTTCACTTAACTTTGAAATCTGGTGGAATCGAGACTGCTGTAAGTGATATTAATTCCTTGATTCTAAGACGGGATTTATAGACATCCATAAACTTATTATAGTTTGTTTTGTAAGTAGTTCTATATAGATTTTGAAGCATACAGTATTAGATGATCTGTGCTATAAGAGTGCAGAAAGCAGCATTGTCATTTACACAATATGATTGCCCTGATGCCTCCATTTCATAATAAGAAGAAAATGTAGAGAAAATAACATGATGAAAACAATTGGTCATTAAAAATAATGCAAGATGTAGCTGCTTGGAGTCCAGCACAAGCAAAAAGCCATTAATATTTGAAGATGAGTCTGTGTCACTCACTGTAAATATAACAGGATCAATTTCTTCAAATCCATCTTAGACAGTCATATTTTAAAGTGATTAGATCTTCAAATCATAAAAGGTCCCGAGCGGGTGGAATTTAGCTAGCATTATCAACTCAGCCATTGTCTTACTGTGTACAGCTGCTGAAGAGAAAGAAAGACGGCAATCTCAGGCCAGGAATCATAAAGTTCTGTCATTTACACGATCACTTAAGTCTGAGGTTTCGGAGAACAATGAGAATGCATATCATCAAAAGAGTGACCTTGGGACTCATTCTCAATGTCCTTCAAATTAAGAATACCATTATATTTTCTGCAGACTTAAATACTGTAATCCGTCAGTTTCTCAAGACCAAGAGAAATGTATGCATAGAAAGATCTGTATGTGTTGTATTCTTATTCAGTGTAAAACGTATCTAGCATAAAGCTTTTTAACTATTTTGAATTTCTTATTGATCTTAAAACTAGCGAATATAGAAGAACAAGCAATATGGGGCCTGATTCACAGTTAAGAGAGTTAGGTGCGGACAGATCCATATCTAACGCATTTCCAGCCCCTAACCAGCCCCTCGTTTTTAGGTACCAAGATGTAGCTGCTTGGAGTCCAGCACAAGCAAAAAGCCATTAATATTTGATGAGTCTGTGTCACTCACTCTAAATATAACAGGATCAATTTCTTCAAATCCATCTTATCTAACCATGCAATGTCTGTATGGACATTGCCTCTACCCACCTCCCCCTTAGTCCTCCCCGGCTAATCTAAATCCCTCCCCCCTTCCACTTCTTCCTAACCACTCCCTGAGGCGTCATTACGCCGCCTCTTTCTACTTAAAGTACCAAACTGGTTCGTAGATAGCGTAAATGACCTACTAGTAGGTCATATCGGCGAAATGCGCACAAGCTTCTTAAGTGTGAATCAGGACCATGGTTTCAGCCTAATCCAATTAGATGCACTACAATGCACTGAGGCAGGCGCGGTCAAATCTACCAGTAGGGCATAGCTGATGCCGAGTAAGGGCTGGCTTCAGTTCTCACATTTCTGCACTGCTCCATTTTAAGTGGGGATGGTATAAAGTTGTTAAGGTAGGGCCCTGGTAGCTGCCCTACAAGCGAGGGGAGGGGAGCAGCAACCTCGGAGGTCTAAATTAATATTATCCACATTGGTGCCGATCCAGAGTTTGAGAGTAGGGGCACAATAGGTGCAAGGCTACAGCTTGGCTAAACCATTTTGCAATGCAAGGGGTGCTAATTAATATTAAATATTTTGCACCCCGGGAAAATACTTTACTTTTGTACATAGAACTCACCCACCTACTGCATACCTTTATTTTAATCTGGAAATTAGTGTTAAGTTAGGAATCTTCAGCTCACAACTCTAATTCTGTTTTCCCCATTATAAACAAATGTATGTACTGTTCATTATTGAGTATACTCATACTTTTAACCTACTTAAACATTATCTACTTGTAGCTCCTACTGGCTTAAGACAATGACAATGTTTTAGTTAAACAAAAAATAAAAACACAAAACATTTGTATCATAACTGGTGTATGGCAAAACATTAGAAAACATGAAAGACACCAAATTTGCAAAGACTACATCACTGTCATTGAGATATTAATCTTGAGGGAAAAGCACATCCACTTCACAAATCAGGGATATCGAGTAAAAATGTTCTTTCATCATTATAAAAGGATGCTGCTAGCTTTGAAGTACATCTGTGCCTAATTATTCTATACCTGAATGCCCCATATTACACTAACATAACAGTTGGTGGATGACTCCAGTACAGGAATATAATCCGTGATTTGGATCTAAAAAAAAAAAAACTAGTAATAATAATAATTATAATAATAATAACAAAAACTTATAATTTATTTGGAAGAAACAAAAAACAAATTGTAAGCGAAAATCTTTTCCTATTTCTATGTCAGTAATATTTAGCTATTTAGTAGATCACTACCTTGAATATCCCCTAAATTTTTTATTCAGTCCATTGCATATATAGGTTTAATTTTCAGAATTTTCATGATACTTTGATCGTTTCAAATCCAATTATTTCATCATCTGCAGATGGCATAGTGGACATTCAATGTGATAGTTGACAACAAAGTTTATAATGTCCCCAACAACATTTCAATACCATATATTTTATATTCTGGAAGCACACTGTAAGAAATTGGGAAAATGTTCCCACTGTCCTGCTCTGATTCTTCTAGGCACATCGTTGGATTCAATTATGATGGCAAGGAACTTTAGAACTAGTTTGTCAGTGCCCCGATAATCGAGCTGATCAACTGATAAGCCTCAGATTAACCCAAACACCATATAGTGTGTGACCTGCTCAGTAAATACTTTATTCCCTAAATAAAGTGTAAGATCGCATGATATATCTGAAATGATGTTTACTATACTACTAACCCATGATGGCATAATGCAGAACATGGCAGGAGGAGATAAACTAATAAGCGAAGAAAGTATTCATTGTCATATGACCTTTCATAACCCACTTTTTCAGGTCTTACTTTCATTGCCTTGGTCCTCAATGAACATATATAAGAGGAAGAGCACCATGGCTAATCTGTAAGTGATGTCATCACTATGCGCCATTAGCACCATCTGTATGGTGCTCAGATGGAAAAAGAAGAATTGGACAGCAGGAGCTAGCTGAGGTGGTAGAATGCCCGGGGATGAATCTGACCCCATTCCATGCTTATATCACAGAATATTCCTCTATATAAAATATACACAAAAATAGCCTCTGGTGTTCCTTAAGTTAATAGCTCACACGGTCCTTTGGCTCCACCAGCCAATTTGCCTACACATAACAGACAACATAAATGCACTGTTCCTGGCATACTAACACTGCCAAGCTATATGAACGAACTGACGAAGCTCCTAGAGCTTATTCACACTGCTGTGCCAGGAATTCAACATTCATTTTGAAACATTGGCGCCACGTGTGCCTACCCATACAGTAAATTGACACAAAATGGAAAAGCCTGTGGCAAATCAAAACACAATTACATTTCTAGCAACTGTTTCCTCATAATCTTATACAGTAACTAAGTAAATAAATCCGGAACATATTTAAAATAATGTAAACGCTCATCCATTGTCCTGTAGATCACTCAGACCATAAAAACAATTTAATGGTCCCCCATGGGTGCCAGTTGTAATAAAATATAGTGCTACTAATTATGTTCATTTAAGTGGCTACCTAGAGGCATAAAGCTATAGCAGACAAATTGAGAAATATAGAGAAACTGCACAGTAGAATAATCTTTGTAAACCTGTGATTTGTTTGAATATTTCATGTTTTGTTTCACCAAAGTGTTGGCCAATCTTTCTCTTGTTTTGAGTAAGTACATAGAATTTCCCTTAAAGAAATAAATTGGAAAAATATATTGGATCCAGTTCTCTGTGATCTATGTACCTCAGTTGTGGTGCACTCAGATTGCAGCAACTTTTCTATACTGCACATGTGTACAAATTCATGATAATTATTCAGAATGTAATCCAAACTTAAGAGGAAGGACATTTTCAGCAGAGGTGCTTGACTGAGTATGCAAGTGTGCCATACTTTTTAGTCAAATTACAGCATAGTTGTCAGGATGGTGGCCAATGCATTAAATTGCCCCCCTAAATGTGAAGGGAGCACAATCCACAGGAGAACAGGAGGGGCCCTGTAACTACTGATAAGTCTGTATGACCATTTCAGTCATAAAGACTTGCTGTGTGCAA
The DNA here is from genome assembly GCA_011038615.1 of Limnodynastes dumerilii. Lineage (NCBI taxonomy): Eukaryota > Metazoa > Chordata > Amphibia > Anura > Limnodynastidae > Limnodynastes > Limnodynastes dumerilii. Next base: position 1,500,258 of record WWET01000006.1, on the reverse strand, counting down.
CCAAGTGACACCCTTCTCTTCTGCCCTCTGAGTTAATGAACACACATTCTTTCTACTCTTTCTAGTCTTACGTAAATTGGCACTTTTGGGTGTGATCGCAATCGGCATGACTTGGTATTATAATCTACAGCAGGCCAGACCAACCTGTGGGTCGTCAGGTGTAGTTAAAACTACAACTACCAGGATGCTTTACCTGCCAGGCCAGATTTACAGTATAGGCATTCAATTGGACGGAATGTTGCAAATGGTCTACATGTTGGCTACTGAATACCAATCAAGTGGTTTTCAGAACTAGCTCTGTATATATAATAGTAAGTCTGGGTCCAGGCCAATTACATATCTTGGCTGATCTTGCATCTCCTGTCCTATTTCATACTGTGAAAGAGTTAAGGAAACGAAGCCTGAAAAGGTCTTTGAGAATCACATTTGAGCAGTACATTCGCTGTGGTTTCTAAGCACGGCTGTAACTATGGACATTTAAAAGTCTTGTCAACTGTCTCTGATTTCATACCTCAGTGGTTGTTAATGGCCAGGAAATGTACTGACAATAAGTAATAGTTTTGTATTTGCTGTCAAATTATGAAATAAAATTCTGCCATCTGACAGGCTGTGACAGAAGTAACTGTCTGCAGGCACCAAGTAAAAAAAAATCTGATTGCAGACCATTATTTTTTGCATTTTTTTTTTATTATTAATAATATATTTTTTTTTGTCCTTTTGCTATCAGTAAAAATTGCTGCAACGATTCCAAGCTCAAAGGACAGAATGGTGATAACTGTCATCTCTTCATGTTTTCCACTGAGGGTTTTCCTCACTTAAACAAATTACATTTATGTTTCAATGCTCGTTCGGATCACAAACTTCATTATGGAATCTTGCCGTTTGTTTGTTCTGTGGGCAAATAAGAGACCATGTTCAGTGTCACAGAAATTTATACACTAGTATATCAGTTCGACTAATGCATTTTCTATGCGGCCGAGATGTTAGTTGAATTGAGGTGTAAATCTATCACATTATATTATACAATATAAATGGAATATTACAACAGGAATCATTCTGGAGGCTAATAACCTGTCGGATAAAAATGCAAACATGGAGAAAATATATAACTCCAGATTTAAAGGGTCGGAATTGTAGAAACCATGAACCGTATCTAGAGGTCTATTTACAAAGGGTGATTTAGGAAAAAATCGCCTAAACTCACATGAGTTTGCTGTGAGATTGAAATCACCATATTCACAAAAGGTAAACTCACATAAGTTTAGGGCTCTGGAAAATCGCTAGCCCTAAAATCACGACTGTGATTTTTTTCAATGTTAGGTATACAACTCACAGCATTCATAAAGGTCAATTTGACAAACTCACAGTGAAATCGCCATTAAATCGCTGTTTACCAATTCGCCCTTAGCTAGAGGCGAGTTAGTGGCAATTCTCCATGTGAGGCAGGAAAACACATGTCAATCTAGTGTCAAAAATGACCACAGCATGCTTGAAAGCCTTAGGCATGCTGTGCTGATAGAACGACATGGCTAAGCATTGCTTAGCCATGTTGCTGTATCAGCATCAGCATGCTAAGGTTTCTAAGCATGCTGCGCTGTTGGGTGTTGTATAAAAAATCCAGTGTTCAGAAAAAATCACAATAAACATTACCATGTGTTCATGTAAAAAAAGCCATTTGTCCTAACTAATATTACCCCCTAATGTGTCAACTTACCTCCGTTGGTCCTGTGTCCTATGCTAACTGTTATGCAATGTAGAGTGTAATGTGTTAAAAAAACAATAAAAATGTTTTTCACTCACCGTTTGCTGTCATCTTTCTGATGACGTCAGGTACACTCTGGCCTCTGATGTCATTATTTAAATAAAAGGCTTATTGGCATATGCAAAAAAAAAAAGAATCTCCTCTTATGGCTTCAAGATGAAGAAATTGGCTATGAAACTGATAGAGAATTGTTTGTGCAAACGTTAACCGTTCCCAGGACAGGTATAGAGGTTAAAGTGGTTAACCTGGATGGTGAATCAAGCAGGAGTCAGTAGAATATGGATATAGTAGCCATAAATTGAATTGTCAGTATTCCACTGAATCGGCAAACAAGTGGTTAAGGGCTGGACAGCAGTGTGTTAGCTTACCACAAGTCTCCTGTAGAGCAAAATAAAGTCAGTGGAAATGCAGAATGGTATAGTTACCACCAGACTCTTGTGGATATGCGGCAGGTATAAGGTGTTGAGACCAGGGAACTGGAGCACTTATCAAATCCAGGAGGTGGTGTAGAAATATAGAGAAGCTGCGTCTCAGCTGCAGTTTCCACACTGGATGGAACAGTGGATTAATGCAACTCTTGTCCACTATTCAGCTGCAAATTGCAGGGTATTCCTGGCAGGTTAGAGATACTAGGAGCGCTCCAAAGGGCAACACAATGCAAGCCCTCCATGTAATGATGGTGCTCTGCCTGGGATATTGATTGCTCTTATCGCTGTGCTGTGAGTCCTCCTATTCAGTTATAATGATAAGCCTTAACGCGTTTCACAGGGTGATCCCCTGTTTCTTCAGAAGGTTTGAGTGTTATGTAACAATTAATTACATTACTAAATGACACAGCAGCATCTTTCACCAATAGTTTGAAACAGAACTTCTTGCAGCTGATGCCGCCATGCAAGTTACAAGTAGGTGGTGGCCCGAACCAGCAAGCACTGAACCAGCCCAATGGAGAGGGGGGAGATGAGATTTGTTCTCTGCCTCCTGGTCCAACTATTCCTGCATGTATGAAGTTTTTGGGGAGCTCAGAGAGCTCCCAAAAATAGATGGGACATAGTATTTTGTAAATGGATTATGACAGCTATCATCAAAAAATTGGAAGACACCATGTTTGATTTCTGATATTGGCAGGTTGGCAAAACGAGCTTGTTTATGCAAGTGGTCCCACATGATTACATTTTATGCACCTCTATTGTAAGTAATTCAATCATTCTGCTTCATGCTAGAAACTGGCGATAATTAAAAGGTTTAGATTGGGAGGAAATGGACCCTTGAGATTCTGGAATGTTTTTTTCACACCAATGGTTATTGTCAGGCTCTCAATCAAGGCTCCCAGAAAGGAGAGAAAAGTAGGACTTTTAAAGTAAATATGAAAACAAGAAAGTTAATACAGTACATGCAGACACTGGACCAAATCCAGACTTCTGCAAAAGAGACGTTTTCCAATCACTAGGATAGGATAATACCTGCACTTTATGAATGTGATGCGTCATGTTTCCAGAAAAGGACTGGATCCAGACTTCTATTCTACTAGGAGCACTTTCAGTGGTGAAGTGGGACGTTGGAGGCTACCATCTTGTTCACTACATTAGAGGGGGGTATGCTAATAGTACAGAATATGCTACATCCCTCCTTACCCTCCATTAGGGGTGGAACTACCAATGGTGCAACAGGTGCAGCGGCACCAGGGCCCATGCTGATACAAGGACCCACAGCCGCCATCACACCACCAGGTTACTTGGAATATCATCAGGGCCAAAGCATATTTTTTGCATCTGGGCCAACAACTTGTTAATTCCGCCTCTGCCCTCCATACTTCAGATGCATTCTCATTCTCCATGCATGCACAGCGGGTCTGCTGTCAGAATTCCTTACAAGCCATGCCCCACACACAAAGGCCATGAACAGGAACGATATGCTTGTCGCTTCGAATGTAGTGGAATCACAAGTTTTGATCCAGTCCATTTTCCCTTTAATTGATCTCCAGATTGAGCTAAATCAATTTCTTTACTTTGTAGCTATAATATACTTTAACTATAAATAAAGACTACATAAGAGATTTTAGTCTCTAAAATTAGCTTAGGAGACTAATTCACCTCCATTAGAATATGTACAATTATTTATAAGGATAGCTGTCAGATTAATTAATAGAGAGAATCAGTGTTCTAAAAATAAATCAAAATGTTTCTTGTGCATAAAACTATAAAAAAAAACAAAATAAAAAAACACACAAATCCAAGAAGAAGTTTAATTAAATATATGGAGATCAAAGGAATTGTACTATAGGAATTTAGTATGAACAGTCATTTTTCCATTCAATGCAGTGGGATGGATATCACTAAGTATATAATAAGCAACTGCCTGTCTAAAGATCAGGCAATATCAAATCACAGAAAAAAAATTATTTTTTAAATTAGCGGAGGATGAGCAGGAAGATCTTCCACCACTAATTATTACCCTGGCACAAGGCGTTGCTGCAGGATGACCTCAAGTGATTGGGGATGACTTCAGTCAATCATATTCATTTCAATAATGTTTCCATGATCTGTTTAAGCTCTTAATAATTTTACATCACTGAGTGTAACGAGTCAGTCAAATTTTCTGCGCTGTAGATAGTTTTTCAAAAAGCTCATTTTAACCTCTGGAAACATATGTTTACAAGCTAATACACAACCATGATGGACTATCTTGCAAGATGACATCCCATATCATTATTATTCATAAATAAGACTAGTAAGAAAAGGTCATAGATCTGTCTTGTCAGGACTTTGATTCTAATAAAGTTTTGTATATACAACAAAAACTGTAAAGTACTGTACAGTGCCCTGTACAGGCGAGGGTAATCATTCTTCCTCTTTTTACCTGGAAATACTGTGCACTATGGGCAAGTGTACCATAACCTAAGCATACAAAACCAGGCTCGATCCACTCCCCCAAGGGGGGAATACTCAGGGATCCTTGTCACCTTGCCCAACGGTCTCTTTTTAAGTCACCTTACCTGCAAGAGACAAGATTTACATTTAGTGATCCCCTACCTGTGCCTTATGTTTCAACTTCCAAAGAGCCTTCTTTGTTGTCACCACCCTTCATGATGTAGCACAGGACACATTTGCCTCCATGATGGCATTGGGTGATCAAGACCCAAAGGCAACTGGGGTGGTAACTGCTTGCTTTCTGGAGGGAAGGATAAGGGTAGAGGCATATCGCCAATGTACAGCAAGATTATGCATTTGTACTTTTTATTCATTACTGAGAAATTGATATTTAGAAAATCTGTGTTTTGACAATTTGTTTAATATATTTTCTTTTTAGACCCGTTAATATTTAGACAAGGCTGTATTTAAACAGTACTAGCAATCCTTCTTAAAGTCCCTCATCCTCTCCCAATCGTCTAATCCCCGCCACCTCTTTGCCACCTTCAACTCTCTTCTCTCCCCCCCTCCTCCCCCACTCCCTCTCTCCATATCTGCCGCTGACTTTGCCACCTTCTTTACTTCCAAGATTGACTCCATCAGGAGCTTCGTCTCATCTACCATCACCTCTCCTCTATCTCCACCCTCTTATCCCCTCCCTAGCCACCCACCAATGTCTACCTACATCCCTACCTCAGCTGAAGAAATCCACTCACTTCTTTTGTCATCCTCTCCTTCAACATGCCCACTTGATCCCATCCCCTCTAATCTTCTCCGGTCTCTCTCTCTATCCACCTGCTCTCATCTTGCCCACCTCTTTAACTTATCCCTCTCCTCTGGCTTCTTCCCCTCCCCATTTAAACATGCTCTTGTCTCCCCCATCCTTAAAAAACCTAACCTTGATACCACTTCACCCACCAATTACCAACCCATCTCCCTGTTGTCCTTTCCCTCCAAGTTGCTTGAACGGCTTGTTTATAAGCGTTTAATCGGCTACCTTGCAGACAACTCCATCCTGGACCCTCTCCAATCTGGCTTCCGCCACCTGCACTCCACTGAAACTGCCCTGACTAAGATCACAAATGATCTCCTTTCTGTCAAATCTAAGGGCCACTTCTCCCTTCTCATCCTCCTGGATCTTTCGGAAGCCTTTGACACTGTTGATCACCCTCTCCTGCTCCACACCCTTCACTCCCTCGGCCTCTCTGGTACTGTCCACTCCTGGTTCTCCTCCTATCTCTCAGATCATTCCTTCTCTGTCGTAACCCCTAGCTCTTCCTCCCCTACTACTCCTCTTCCTATTGGCGTGCCCCAGGGCTCAGTCCTTGGTCCCCTTCTGTTCTCACTCTACACCTCCTCTCTGGGTGACCTCATCAGCTCCTTTGGTTTTAACTTCCACCTCCATGCCGACGACACTCAAATCTATCTCTCCTCCCCTGACCTCTCCCTCGAACTTCTGTCAAAAGTGTGAGAATGCCTCTCGACCATCTCCTCATGGATGTCCGATTGTTTTCTCAAGTCTTTCCTCCTTCATGTATCCCCTCTATCCCTATCTCTATTACTATTGGCGACTCCACCTTCTCCTTCTCCACCCAAGCCCGCTGCATGAGTGTCATCCTGGACTCCTCTCTCTCCTTCACCCCCCACATCCATGTCCTCTCACTGTCCTGCTGCTTTCATCTCCGCAATATTGCTCGCATCAAACCCTTCTTAACAGCAGATGCCACTAAAACTCTCATTCACTCTCACATTATTTCTCATTATTTCCCGTTTGGACTACTGCAACATTATCATCTCTGGCCTCCCTCTGGTCCGTCTTGCACCCCTACAATCTATACTAAATGCTGCAGCCAGACTCATCTTCCTCTCCCAATGCACTGCCTCCACCTCCCCTCTCTGTCAATCTTTACACTGGCTTCCTGTCCCCTTCAGAATTCTCTTCAAGCTCCTCACCACAACTTACAAGACTATCTCCTCCTCCACCGCTCCCTACATCTCCTCCCTTATCCCATCCACACTCCCTCCTGTCCCCTCCGCTCTGCTGGTGATCATCGCCTCAACTCCAACCTGATAACTACCTCACACTCCCGCATCTAAGACTTCTCCCGGGCCGCCCCTCTCCATTGGATCAACCTTCTACATCCTATCAGGCAATCCAGCACCCTGCAATCCTTCAAACGCTCCCTCAAAACCCACTTCTTTAAGCTAGCCTACCATTCCTCCACCTAAGCTTACCTGCCCTCCCCATCTTCATAACTGTGTCTCCTGTTTATTTGCCCTCTCTCACTTAGCTTGTTAGCTCTTATGACCAAGGTCCTCCTCCCTCCTGTCATCACCCCTCTACCTTGTCCTCATCACTTTCCACCTTTTTCTCTCTACTGTCTATCTTTGTCCTTATTCTCCTGCTTCTACACACACATCCAGCATTTTTATTTTACTGTATGTACTGTATTTTAATTTTGCTTTGTACTGTATTGTATTCCTTATTCATGTTTTTATACCCTCTGTTCATTATTGTATTGAATTGTATTGTATGTAACTATTGTCTTTGCTATTGCCTCTGTACGGCCCTGTGTGGTGCATTATAAATAAATGGTAATAATAATAATAATAATAATAATAATAATAATAATAATACTATATATTTAATTGTATCTGTTTTGACAATTCTGTATTTTGACATGTCTATATTTTGATATGTTATTATTTAAACATAACTTTATTTCAATTTCTAAATGTCTGTATTACAACACAGCTTTATTTCCAAAATGTTTTTTCAAATCTATATTTCAAATAGGCTGTATTTAGACACTTCTATATTTTGAATAGGCTATAATTAGACACTTCTATATTTTGAATAGGCTGTATTTAGACACTTCTATATTTCAAATAGGCTGTATTTAGACACTTCTATGTTTTGAATAGGCTATAATTAGACACTTCTATATTTTGAATAGGCTGTATTTAGACACTTCTATATTTTAAATAGGCTGTAATTAGACACTTCTATAATTTGAATAGTATATATATATATATATACGGGAGATTGAGTTTTATTTGCATGGCTCAACATTGTCTGATTACTTCCGGAAAAAGATGATCTCATGGGGTTTTAAGATAAAGCAGATTTCTACTATTAGCAGGTTTAATCTGGACCTTTGCCGCCGATGGGTGGCAATTTTAAATAAATGTTCACTGGACTTAATTATTGGTGATTAAGGAAACTTCCTGAATTGTAGCACAAACCAAAGTGGAAATTAATGCATTTGAAATAAAACACAAAGAGACATTGGATGAAGACAACACCACAGATTGGTACCAGAAATTACAAGCCCAAACAGATAAATTCTGTGAAGATCTGGTGAGATTTAAAAAAGAAAAAAGGGTCAAAGTCACCGGGGACTATGAAGACAATCGGGACTATAAATGGCTCTCTGGCACCCAACCCTAAGGCTTTATGAGAAGGCCGGTCAGACAACATAGAACACGTGCCAATGAAGACCAGATGATTTCATCCAGTGGTGAGAGCACTTCTCAAATAGACAGCGAAGTTCCCTCTACTAGCACGGGCTGTCTTTTAGTTAAACCTTCAGTGCATTTGGGTGCAAGAGGCAGAGGAAGAGGCGGCAAACATGGAGGGGGGGGGCAGTGTGACAGACTTAAACACAAGTTCCCGAACAATTACCGAAGGATTGATCTTCAATTTACCTAATCGTATTTTGACTCCTGCTGAGAGATCAGTGCTTAGTCATGGCCTTTCTTTCGTTCCCACAAAATTTTGATCCTCTAAGGTGAACAATTGGTCAATTTCGTCTTTCACGCTAACTTCATCTCAAAGAACACTTCTAAAATTCTGACCCACAGTCAGAGACCATGGACAATAAATATCAACAGTTTAAACCAAGATCAAAGTTTGATCCTGGGGGGTTTCAAGCCCTCGATAAAAGCTTTGTCAGATTACTTGATGACTTGGTCTCAAAAACTGTGGATGCTTTACCTCCACTCAGACATAATTTGACACATGAGCAGAGAAAAGCTTTAAGGAATCTTTCTGAGTATAAGGACATCGCTATCCGTTCAGTGGATAAAGGTGCCAGAATTGTGATCCAAAATCTTTTGCACAATTACAAACAGGAAATTGTAAGACAGCTGGGCGACACTACTACTTACAAGCATTTGGCAAAGGACACTACAACAGCGGTTAAGTTGGAATTGGATGACATTTTGGGCCTGATCCAGACCTACGACCGCAATCGCCCGCAAGCATAGCGTACGTTCGCCCGGGCGTAAAAACTTTCAAGCCCATAACACTCCCATTGATTGTACCTGCTTACGCCGGCTGAACCCTACCCTAAGATTTTCCAGCGTACGTGCGAATTTTCGTACCCATACGCTGGTCGTACTGGGCTTAGCACGCCCATACTGTACAATTTAAATGGCTATCCCCGCCTCTGTGTAGTAACTTGAGCGTCCAGCCTATCGTCGTAAAAAACGCACGCCCCTTGAGCGAAAAATACGCTGAAAATTTGCTCGCTGTACGCTCATGTCCTTCAGTCGACCGGAAGTTGTCATACTGCACATGCGTAGTGCGTTTTTTTTCACGAATTTTCGCTTGCGATGGGGGTACGCTCGCTTGCGGCCGTAGCTCTGGATCAGGCCCTTTATCTCAGGCGAGTCTACAGGAACTATTACTCTCACAGGTGGTTGATTACCTTACCACTAAGGCCCACATTGTGCCCATTATTTATACACTCCTAAAAATTCACAAAGACTCTGTCCATCTACCTGCTAAATCATTTCGGCCAGAGGTTCCATGTGCCACCTTGTTGCAGTTTTCCTTGATCACTTCTTACAGCCATGCATTCAGTCCTTACCTAATTTTTTGAAGGACACAAGTCACCTTTTGAATAAACTTTGAAGTTTGGAATTACAATCACAACAATATATCTTCTGCACGGTTGATGTGGTATCGTTATACACTAGCATCCTTCATGATGAGGGTATTGCTTCTGTTAGGACTCTCATCACCAATAACATTCACTACAGTGGTCCTCCTGTTGGTTTATTTGTACAGCTGTTGCATTTTATCCTTTCAAGAAACTATTTCATGTTTGATGGGGCATTTTACCTACAAATTTCCAGGTGTGCAATGGGGTCACCCGTAGCTCCTTCTCTGGCAAATGCCTATATGTACTAAGTGGAAACCGACTTATTTCTACTAAACCCTTTGTGTAAAGACAAACTTTTGTTCTATACACGCTATATAGATGACTTGTTCATTCTGTGGAAAGGGAGCACTGAGGAGTTTGCTGCTATCATGAATACGATCAATACTTTACTCTCTACTGAGTTATATGCAAAGTCCACTGACAGGAACAATTTTCTTGTAGCATCAAGTCATCACTCCCTGGCTCTGAAGAGGGGTCTTCCCTTGTCCCAGTTTCTACGTGTCTGCAGGGTAAACAGCGACGCTCTACAAAGAGACATTCAACTAGATTCTATGTACACCAAATTTGGTTCTTCAGCTCAACCTGTGGCCAACCACTTTTTGAACCATGCGGTATAAGACTTAAAGTGTAGAATCATTGATCAGTACCCACATGTGGCGAGGATCGTGACTTGCTACTATTCAAAAAAGAGGCCAGATGGATCTTTACTCTGGATACTCTGGATACAGTAAAACCCAAGGGACTTAATGAACTGCTGCAGTCCCACCCCAGTATCCCCATCATGTCTCCAGCCCCCCTCAGTATCAACATCATGTCTCCAGCCCCCCTCAGTATCAACATCATGTCTCCAGCTCTCCCCCCCTGTATCCCGATCATGTCTCCATTCCCCATCCCGTATCCCCATCATGTCTCCAGTCCCCCCCTCCCAGTATCCCCAACATGTCTCCAGTCCCCCCCAGTAAACGATCATGTCTCCAGCCCCCCCCAGTATCCCCATCATGTATCCAGCCCTCCCTCAGTATCCCCATCATGTCTCCAGCTCTTCCCCGTATCCCCATCATGTCGACAGGCTTTCCCAGTATCCTCCACCATGTGTTCCAGCCTTCTGGCATTCTCACGATGGCGGTGGTGAGTCCCTCCTCTGCTACCTAGCAACAGCCCTTAACTCTGCATTCTAAAAGTTCCTGCCAGATCCAAGATGGCGGCTGGGGTCCTTTTTTAGCGGGCAGGAGGAGAGGGCAGGCGGCGGCAGGCAGCAGGTCCCAATACTGGGATCCTCCTGCCACGGCTAAAAAGTAGAAGGGGGGAGTGTGGGTCTGTCTGTGTGTGTTTTTTTCTGCCCCTCACCGTTGGGCATGCACAGTAGCGTCGAAGTGAGGGGGTATACGGGGGTATGGCATACCATCACTTCTCCCACAGATTTAATTGACAAGCTATAAATCTCCATTTACTTCTATTATTTCTATATTTTTATATTACCACTTCTAAATGTCCATACCACCACTTCTAAATTTCCACTTCGAGCACTATATATATATATATATATATATATATATATATATAAACAGATAATTTGAGGAATAGCTAATTTGAGACAATGGCATTCTTAAAACTTAAATTATTACGTATGGTATTTTCATTTGTTAACAACGAGATAACATTTTCATTGTTTAACAGAGAAATAACAAGACAGATAATTAGCATATTGAGTAGCATAAAAACTAAAGCACGTGTCCCAGCAATCAGAATTGTTACTAATCCTTTGGATTAATTTCTGTTTTGTTCATCATCAACATTTTTCTGAAAATGGCTGAATTCAACTATTGCTTTGTTCCATCGAAAAAAAGGCCAGATGCAGTTGTTATTGACAGATTTTTG
>WWET01000006.1:1457454-1470078 GCA_011038615.1 Limnodynastes dumerilii | reverse complement strand
AGGAATGCACACCTTGGAAAATAATAGAAGTGCAATCCAATCTCAATTGTGATCCAATGCACAAAGAGATTTATTCCAAAATGGGTAGCGTTAATCCAAAGGTACTGTCCACACCAACAGTGCGCGCAAATCAGTACTGACACAAATGTCAATACATGAACACTCTAAAGAATCAGAGCATGGGCCTTTAAAAAACATGATCAAAGGAATAATGACATCACAGGTGGAAGGTCATCTGCCGTCTGGATAGGTTGATTCTTCCGGTCATCTTGAATTCTCTGTAGTTCATTGGATACCCTTGTCTGGGCATAATGGGGCTGATTCAGAGATGCGATTTTAACGCTACTTAGGTGCGTATATTTAGGATCTTAGAAAATTTGCATTACTGCGCATGTGTAGTAATAGTGCAACGCCGTCTACGTAGAGGTTAGGAGCATAAATTCGCTAAGAGCGGACCTTTGAATCGATCGCAAACACTTAAGATCTTAAGTGCTGCGAAAGATTAAGATCTCAAGGATTTGCATGAAAATGGGCGGGGGGGGGCAGGGAGATGAGGGAAAGTGGACGCGGACAGACACTTAGGATCGCAAAGAAACGCTACTACTTCCCTTAAGATCTCAAATGACAGCACAGAGTTAGGGTTGCTCAATGGTGGTCTAACTTTAAGATCCTCCGCTGTTTGCAAGGGGAGTGACTGTTTATGCAGTGGGCTGTAACCTGCTAAGATCTGATCTTAGTTGCGTATATTTGTGATCTTTTCGCAATCGCATCTCTGAATCAGCCCCAATGAACATAATGCATAATGCACAGCTATTCTTAGCCTAGTGCACAGGGTCAGTTAACCTAACTACGCATGCACATATAACATTAGAAAATATCAATGTCTATAACTTGTGACCACTTTATGCACTCTCTTATCGAATGACAACATTTCTAGTATAACATGATAGGCTACACTACAAGTTTAAACAGAACAACAACGGACAGGATTTACATTCCCGATATATTTTACTTACGTGCCTATTTTTTCCGATTATAGCTACTATGCATGCTTAGTAACTATTTTACGCTATCTACGTAGCGTTTCATTATGTAGTTTGCGTACATGTGGTCTTTAAAGACCGCAATATGATATTCTAATGCTAAACTGTGCATTAAAGCTGATTAAAACATATATTAATTAATCATACATTGCGCTTGCAGGTTAATATCAATGGGAACATATTTATTATTAAGCATAATCATAAGGTGAAAAAGCCTGGGAAACCACGCTGATGCAGGCGACAATCCTGCATTTTCCCACCATTAGAAGTTTTTTGTTCCATGCATAGATTGTAATTAGTTGTCTTTTAAAGGTAATTTATTATTTCATATCTTTGTTAACCTTCAACACATTGGGCCAATTTAATTTATTAGAATGTACTTGATAATCTGATTGGTTGGTCTGGTTAACATCTCCACATTTCTTCTTTTAAAGCTCCATTAACTGTACACCTATAGAGCTGCATTATGTTTATAGGTATCTGAGCAGCATTTTTAAAAGCCCAGCATGCTACCCGTGTTAATGTTCTCACTAGAGAACATTTACACAAGTCAATGCATTTGTATATATACTCATCAATATATATGTTCGTGTTCAGCAATGCATATTCATTCTGCTGTGGAAAGGGGCAATAAACATTGCTTGGCAGTCACAAGTAGACTCCAATAGAGCCAATGGGCTAAACCATGTTGATTTCAGGGGAAGTCAAGTTAATTGTATCCTTTGCATGTAGGGATATATCTTTGAATTGCTTACTGCACACAGATACTGACCAGCTTTACTATTACACTGTTATTTAGACTTGGGATAGGAAACATCACCTCTCAACTCTAATACTGTTTGCAACAGATGAAATATGACTCCCCTGCAATCAACATGGTTTAGCCCAAGAGTAACTAAGTTCAAGTACTTAACTAGGTCTGGATCCAGCCCAATGTCAGGATAGAATTTATTGTGGAATATATTTGTTGCTCCCTTATGCAATAAAACAACAAACTAACTTTCCTGATATGTTTGTATGTGCAATGAAAACAGTTATATTCTAGCACACAAAACAGCGTTATATAGTCAGGTGACTGGAATAATAATGAATCTGATTTTGTACTATTTCTTTCTAAGCCAATGTTATAGTTTCACTTAATGTTTGGAATGGAGAATAACATGGACAAATTTATAGCAATCGAAGGGAGGTGAATATTTTAGCAGTGTCATGCTGAGTATCTGCTTGATTTCATATTCAGGTCATGGGCTCTTTCTCAGTTGTGCTCTTGATATCGGATATTGATGCAGTTGCACAAAGGAAAAAAGACATCCTGAATCTACGGGAGATCCCGTGCAGCCAGTTCATCTTTCACCCAGTCTGCCAAGCCTTGCCAAAATTTTACAATAAGAGCTTCAAAGCCAGTATATGTAATGATATAGCGTTCTGACCAATGGTGGAGGTGTCCTGGAGCAACTGGCGCAGAGATGAAATCCTTCAAGGCTCATCAAAGGTTTTCTTAAAAGACTCAAAAGTCAGAATAGTTGTTGATGAGTTGATCGTTCCCAGAGTGGTGAAGACCAGTCCCGGGTTTGGTCTGACATGAGAGAGATAATATAGGTGACCTTTGAGCGGTTAGTAGGAACATTACTCAGGGAAGAAGTTAAAATTTTATGGTTCACTGGTTTGAAAAGCTCCGAAAGGTTTTAGGCGCACCATAGAACTTGGCTGGAGTTGGTAGTTGAAATCTTGGAGTCGGTACTGTCTGCAGTACAAAGTGAACACCAAGAAGAGCACAGAACTTAAAGAAGGTCATGTGATCAGCAAAGATAAACAAAGGTATAGAGTGCAGAGAAATACAATGATCCTGTCAAGCATATAATTAAAGATGTTCAATTTAAGAGAGAATTGTAGCCTCCAAGAGCCAGATTTACTAAGCTGCAACCAATGAGATTTTAGCTGAAAGTCAGAGCTAGAATCTGATTGTTTGCTGTAGGCAACATCTCCACTTTTCCAACTTAGTAAATCTGGCCCCAAGTCTGTTGCACTTTAAACATCTGAAGTAAGGGACGCCCCCACGATGGCATATTACACTTTCAAGGAATTTGTGTCTTTTCTGTGGTATCTGTTATGCGCTTCTATGCAAAATGTTAGTTCAGCAGTTTCCACCCTCACATGTCTTGCTGGATATAACATGAGAGAGGCTATGCTACGATGATGTGATCTTTCACAGCAACATACAGCCTCTCTCCTACTCATTGCTTTAGAGGAGACTCCAAATCCACCTAGTACTGCAATGTGAAAGGAGAAGAAAAGTCTGAGTCTTTTGATTGAAAGAAAATTGTCCTGACCCAAATACTTAATCATTTAATTTGACCCAACTACATATAAACTGGGAATGTTGAGTAATAACTTAGAACCAAAAACATAAATAGCATAAAGAATATAAAGCGGGGAATGATCATAACCAGAGCCTGACAGGATGAATTTCTACAACCACTTATGATTAATACCAGTTTAAAGCCCGTAAAAATGATGGTCTTCTGTAACTTCCCTCTCCCATATCCCATAAAAGCTTCCGTCCGGGAGATCCCAGAAGGAAGTCATACATGCAAAGGGCAGGGCTTAAGGATGTGATTTATGCAAATCACATCATTAAGCCCCACCCCCTGACTATTAATTAACCCTTTTGGGGTTTAATAGGGATGAGGCGGGGCTTGATGACACAATTTGCATCATCAAGTCCCTCACTGTCCCTAGCAACACTAGTATACTAGTGTTGCTAGGAAGGGGGGCAGGACTTGAGACCGAGCTGTTGTGGAAACCACGAGTCTCAAGTCTCTTGCGGGAGATTTGCATGCAGGCATGTGTAGTAGGTAATTTACGCAGTTAGGTATGTAGATTGCCTCCGTGTGGTCTTTAAAGTTTAGTATAGTTAGGCACCTTTGGAGAGTGAGTGGCTGAACAGCCCCTGGGATTAAACATGAATATAGAGAATCTGTAGCTGCCGCAATGCAAACAGAAAGAGGTCACTTGTGTAAAATGAAATAGGAAAGCGGAGGGTTAACTAGTTTAATCTGTAGCACTGATAAACTCCCGGCGTGGGAGGGGGCTCCTTTTGTCACTCAATCATATGTGCTTGTGGATTGGTGCAGGGTTTTTTCCTGTGGGTGGGTCCTGGTGCAGCTGGAGTTTATGAAGGCCTGCCTGGTGTGTTTGCTTGTACGTTCAGGGTAAAGTAGCGGCAGGGAGGAAAGCAGCCGTGAGTGGTATGACAGGAGGATGAGGATGTGCAATGAGTGGTTGGATCAAGGATGCACTGGGTTTTCCTGTCATGTTGGGTAAAGTTACGAGGTTTGGTGCCTGAGGCTGTAGAACCGTCTTTACGGACGGTCTCTCGTTGCACTCCACTTGAGTGCTGGGCCTTCAGGATGGAGGGGTGCGCCAGGTGTTGGTAACCTCTGTGTTAAGTTGTTTGGAATGGTAAAGTTAAGTTTGCTTGAATTATTCATGTGATTTTGTTTACAGGTTTAATGGAGTTAATCTGGCCTATTTTGGGCTGCTTTTCAATGGCCCCCATCAAAATTTAGTTGCAGTACTTCCTTAAGAGGACTGCGCTAATCAGCAAATAGTTTAATTAATTAATTAATAAAATATTTTTTATTCCCACAATTATGGTTGTTGTGTCGTTATTCTGGTAATTAGTTAAGGTAAGGGGGGAGAGTGACGCGGGAGCACAGACATCACGCATGGGAAGTTTAAAACCTGCAGACACTAGGTTAGGAATGGAATCTTTGCCTTGCCTATCTTGTCTTGGATTAGCTAATCACTGGCTTGGCAGAGAAGGGACACATTCTATGATATGGA
The DNA here is from genome assembly GCA_011038615.1 of Limnodynastes dumerilii. Classification (NCBI taxonomy): domain Eukaryota; kingdom Metazoa; phylum Chordata; class Amphibia; order Anura; family Limnodynastidae; genus Limnodynastes; species Limnodynastes dumerilii. The sequence continues at coordinate 1,465,189 of WWET01000006.1, read as the reverse complement.
ATGGGCTTGTCAAATCCTCACCCGCCCCGTCCACCCCAGATGCATTATATTACGCGTCATGGATACGGACTGCACTGGATCAAATTCTGCAAACCAGCCTCATATACCAGACTATGTCCCTGCCCATCTAAACTGGCTCTTAATTACAGTGCATAAATGGACAGCTGTATATATAACTGAGCATGAACTAACCAGACATCTGAAATGCAACTAACAAAACTTAATGGGCTCATTTAGATAATAGAAGCAAACATATAAGGATTCTTTCTCGTTACATTTTACTTACTTTCCGTCTATGGCCGAATGGGCACATTTTCTGAGATTTACCTTATTTTACGCCATTTAGATTTTGTCCATTTATAGCAAACTACCACAAAATTCCTTTTTTTACGGACCTACCGTGTCTGATTTGGTTTCAGCTAGAGACCTAAGCACGGAAGGGCCTATTTTCTATCTGTGTGAATTAAATCAGTCTCACTTGTTAAAAGAACCGTTACAGGTATCGGATCACCACTCACTCCCAAACTATTCCTGGGATTTTAATAGTGAAATCAGAACAGCAGAATCCCAAATCTCAAATGTCTCATTTGACTGTGACTGGGTCCCTGAAATGACAGCCAGCAGTCTAAATAAAGACTGATTCCACCATGGCTAGCATATACACCAAGGCACTATCCCTCATCAGACATTACCTCTGCTCCCTGACACAATTCATTATGTGGAAAGAGACCATAAGATAGAAAAGATAAGTATTGATTTTTGTGAAATGAACACTCACAGCCTCATTTTGGACTTAGATGTCTGGGGATTAACATTTTAAGACATCAAAGAGAGATCTTCAGTTAACCAGGGCATTCCAGTAAAAAATGCTAAAGGTAATTTCAAGCAGCCTTGAAATGTTATTTCTCAGGAATTAACTAAAACTGAAGGGTTTTGCTGAGAAATGATATAGGACCTTTTGGCTGCAGTGACAATTATGAAGTAATGTAGAATTAATTGGTTTGTGTAGTTTGATTTGTTAAAGGTTGAGTTGCCTATTATTGGAGCAATATTAAAAAAAAAAAAAATAATAAAAGATAGGCCGACAGTCACAAAGTGTAATTATAATAAAAAGTTTGAAAGAATTTATATTTTCTGCTGTTAATAATAGCTCACTGATTTTTTATTTGATTGGACAGCAATTAATTCTAAAAATAGGGATTCTGTAGAAATGTCTTTTTTGATCTACATGCTTGTAAATTATCAGTGCATTATGTACCTTATATAAAAACTACTTACATTACAAACAAAACACATTCAACTTAATTATTTTAAACATTTTATACCCTTCATGTTCTCCTTAACTTAACTTCTGTAAGTTACAATGCAGATAAGCACATTAACAATCTACTGCAAAGTGTTTAAGAAATAGAAATAATACAATTTTTCATCTATTGTAATAGCTTTCCTGAAACCCCCTGGAATTCATAAATAGGAGTTGTACAGTGGGTGGAGACATGAAATCATACTTAGTTCAAGTTGTGATGTTTCAAGTCAACTGTTATAACTGCAGTGATAACTAGTATTAGATGTGAAGATGAAAAGTAAATTAGGTAGATTTTTAATCTTTTGGAAAATAACAATACTTTCACCATAAAATAGCTTGGATACAGTGGGCCTGATCCAAATGTGAAAGTACGATCATTGGCGAAGTGTGTATTTGCATTTCGTGGGAAGGAATGGACAAAAGTAGTCAATGCCAACAATACAGTAAGATCGTGTTAATGCACATGATCCCAATCAAGAACTGCATGCAGACATAAATACTCCCAGTTCACGGCTAAGCATTTGAACCAGCTACATGGTGGACAGGATCCTGACTTCCGCTAGGTTTGGAAAACACCTGTTTTTTGTGAATGGACATGCCCACATGCCGCAATCTAGAATGTGGATCCATGGAATCTGCATAATCGGTATAAGTTCAGGTATGGGATTTGTGCTTATGCATTATACAGAGGGTTTTTTTTGTTTTGGTATAAATCAGTTCATTTTGTTTAAGGCTAATTTTAGTCAAGACTATGGGCCTTGTCCAGAACTAACGTTAGTTGACTTGCGTTAGTAAGCCCTAGGGCCAGATTTACTAAGCTGCGGGTTTGGAAAAGTGGAAATGTTGCCCATTGTAACCAATCAGATTCTAGCTCTCACTTTCTTTTTACATACTAGAGAATGTCAGCTAGAATCTGATTGGTTGCTATGGACAACATCTCTATTTTCCAAATGCGCAGCTTAGTAAATCTGGCCCCTAATGTTAGAAGTGCTTTTGCGAACATCAGATAGCACTGTGTAATTCCATATGTGAGAAGATTTATATGTCAGGGCGTGCCATGCCCTCCACATGCCTAAACCCCACAAGAGGGGCAGGGTCAGGTATGCTAAAGAGGCACTATGGGCTGCATTAGGCATGCTGCACAGGTGTGCGTGGGAATGGAAAGCATATCCTTGCGAATAACTTAAGCTATGCTTATGGGCGTATATCTCGCCCACGTGAGAGGGGAGTGACATGGGGGTGCACTTCCGTCTTGCATGTGCATATCAAGTCCTTCAAGTACTTATGGACCATGTGCAGAGGTCTGGTTCCTGTCCTATGTTGTTACAATGAATCCAGAGCAAGATGCGCACATTTTTGAGTATAGATTTGGATTTATTGCGAGTCCCCGTATTGAATACTGTCATTACGAAGTAGGGACAGCCGAAAATTGCTTTTTGGCTGTCCCTATTTCGAATGACAGCAGTTTTAGATTTTTTTTGTTAATGAATGGGTGAGTATGCGATTAGTATTCTCACCCTTTCATTTTCGGAAGCCGGGAGACTTAGGGTTAGGCTGCAGGGGGTGGACTTAAGGTTAGGCTGTGGGGGAAGGGAGACTTAGGGTTAATCTGTGGGGGTGACTTAGGGTTAGGCTGCAGGGGGGAGGGATAGGGTTAGGGAGTGGATTGGGGTAACTTACCTTTCGGAGCACCGTGTTCGCTTCTCCAGGGATCGATTGCTATGCCTCTTCAAGACATAAGCAATCGTCTGCCCAGACAGTTTGGAACTGGCTGGGAGCAAATGGCCCTATTGAAATAGGGCACACTCATTTGGATCAGGCCAAGTGATGGGAAATGATTCAGTAAGGTAACAATCTTGTTTAAGGTATCACGAGTCACATTTTTTACAAGTATTCAAATAGTGATTTAATTTTTTAGGGAAATATTTAGTAGCTTTTTGCATAATAAAGTTTACACAACTGTTTTATTTTTATATATTATCCACTGTCCCCTTGAGCACTGTACTGTAGAGCAGTTTACCATTCACACCTAGAAGCACAGGATAAATCCCAAGCCAGGTTATGACTTGATTGAAAACTCTGTAGAGAAAATAAGCATGTAAGGCATGTGACATACACATGCAGTGTGTCTAATATATCTGTACAATGCAGGCAAAGGCAATATTTGTCACTCCAGGTGATACTACATCTCTCAGCATGCTCCAACAACAAAGGCATAGCTGATAACAGGCAATGCATGATGGGACTTACAACACTTAATAGCACAACAGGTTACCTATGCCTGGTATGCTGCATAAACCACTGGGAGAGCAAACTTAAATATATGGTACAGCAGTGGTGTGTTTGTGTACATACTGTATTGTTTACCAGTAATACTTGCAATACAGTATGTAAACACAAATAAAAGGCATATAATGAACTATGGAACAGTGGTCACAGTTGCTGCATGTTATATGACTAATGTTCTATATAGTATACTGGTAAATATAAAGCAAAATTCATCCAAAAGTTGCACTATGGTAAAATCTTTAATATATATGAAATACCAATATTATGGTACAAGATGTCAGTACAAATGGCCCATTTTAGACAAAGAAAGTGAATGTCAAATAGGCATGAATTAGGATAAACACCCGACTGCTGCTATTACCAACAGGCAGTCAAGGGTTAAAACAATAGGCCAATCAAGAGCAGTATGACCAGGGTGACGGGGAGGAGTTTAGGGGGTATATTAGGGTAGGTCACATGGAGTTCAGCCTCTATGCCAAGTATCTTTCCCTCCCTCCCTATTTTTAGTTGCATTTACGAACATTTGCAGAATAGTTTGGTGGTATCGGTGGGCTGTCAGGTTCCTGGTTTGGTTTCCCAGTTATACAGGGGTGCGCACTATGAAAGGGGATAGTGTTCTCGCGTTGACCATTACCTTCCAGACCGCCGATGTCTCGGTTTAAATTTTTCACTTGGCTGACTCCCCACCTACTATTAGTGCAACCTTTGGTTCTATTAACAAATTCATAGTCCGCATCAATTCTAATTCAATAGATCTATGGCCCCTTTATAAAGCCAAACAACGTTGTCTGTTTCTTTAGTTGGGTATGAGTGCATGTTTTGAATGGCAAGTCAGCCATTGGTAGTTTATGATACAGCCGAAACCTTCATTTTGATTGTATGATTGCCTACTGCTTATTTATACCGTTCACACTGAGCCAAAAACTCGGGATATTGCCGGGGCAAGCCCTGACGACCCAGGTCGTGGCTCAGTGTGAATGGGTGCGCCTGCTGCTACCCAGGTCTACTGACCCGGGAATTACACCCGGGACATTTGGAGGGTTATTCCCGTGTCTGACCCGGGTAGCCGCTAATGTGAACGGTGCAACCCGGATTTTTCAACCCGGGTCTCACTGAAAGAAGCTGATTGGGGGGAGAGAGACGCCTTTACATGACGTCAATAGTATGCTGCTGATAAAGAGCGAGCAGACATGGCGCACTGGAAAGGAGGAAGAGGTGCAGGAGCTTTTATCACATTGTATTATAACTTTGCTAAAATCCAAACTGACAGGGACATCAAGCACACCCAGCAGCAGGTTGTAAACAAATTGAAGGGCCTAAGGAACCAATATTCTAAAGTGCATGACCACAACTTGTGGTGTTGGCCGTATGCACTGGCCACGCTACTATTATTACTTTTATATTGTAATATTATATTATTAGTTTAATTCACATTACTTTTACTTATATCTTATCTATTTATCTTATACATATCTTAGTCAGTGTTGTAACCGCATATTTACATCCAGACTTTTTTACTTTTCATTATTATTATTATTTTTATCATTGTTATTACTGTATTATTCCTACTTTTGGATATTAATTTACCTACCACTCCTATTATATTTATACTCTGACTGACTTCCCATTACCATATCTCACTGCCCAGGTGCCCTCCACATATATCACGTTGATATCTCTGTTCGCTATCCTCTCTCAACTCCCCCACAAAATGACCTGTAGCTCCCATAACCTAAACCCTGCACCCTTTATCACTCCCCCCCTCCCTGTATCATTCCCATCTTAACCCCCAGCCCTCGCCCCCACCCGAATCCTCTTCCCCTCCACGCTCATCCAACCCTGCCAACCTCATCCACATTTCCACTCTCCCCTTCTCCTGCGCTCTCTGGAATACAAGATTCATCTGTAACAAGCTCCCATTCATACATGATCTGTTCATCTCTAACTCATTTAACCTGCTAGCTCTCACCGAAACATGGCTCTCCCCCACTAACACCACCTGCTGCTCTGGCTTTTGGAGGTCTTTCCTTCTCTCACTCTCCCAGAGCGGGCGATTGTCATGGTGGTAGCGCCAGCCTGTTCCTCTCTCCCTCATGCACTTTCCGCACTATTCCTCCTGAGCCTTTCCTCATCTCCTCTTCCTTTGAGGTCCACTTCATCCACCTTTTACGTCCCCTAGACCTCCGCGTTGTTGTAATTTACCGGCCCCCTTGCCCTTGTTCACAGTTCTTTGAGAACTTTGTTGCCTGGCTCACCCACTATTTCTCCTCTGACCTCCCTTCTATTATCTTGGGTGACTTCAACATCCCTGTTGATAATCCCTCCAACTCCAGCACCTCTAACTTCTCTCTATTTCCTCATCCTTTGCTTCCAATTTTGCCTCCTACTTCTAATCCAAAATTATCTCTATCAGAAATGACATCTCCTCCACCTTGCTTCCCCCTTCTCTCCCCAACTCTCCACCCCCTTCTATGCAATCATCATGAGTTTTCTTCTTTCCATCCTACGACAAGTGATGAAATTCACTCCCTTATAATATCCACACCACCCTCAACCTGCTCTGTGGACCCTATTCCCTCACACCTTTTCAAACATCTCTCTCCCACTGCCTGCTCCCATCTAGCCCACCTCCTTTTTAAAGTATGCCCTTGTCTCTCCCATTCTCAAAAAACCTAATCTGGACCCTAAAACCCCCTCTAGCTACCAACCTATATCCCTTCTACCCTTCGCCTCCAAACTCCTTGAGCGCTTAGTCTACCAACGTCTCATAAGCTACCTTACTGACAACTTTCTCCTGGAACCCCTCTAATCTGGTTTCCGGACCCTCCATTCCACTGAGACTGCCCTTACCAAAGTGACCAATGATCTGTTATCTGCCAAATCCAAGGGCCACTACTCCATCCTCATCCTTCTTGATCTGTCAGCTGCTTTTGACACCATTGAACATCTTCTTCTGCTTCAAACCCTCCACTCTTTTGGTCTCACTGACACTGCTCTCTCTTGGTTTCCTCCTATCTCTCTGACCGCACCTTCTCTGTTTCCACCCCTAGCTCATCCCCCCTATCTCCCCTCCCTGTTGGTGTCCCCCATGGCTCTGTCCTTGGCCCACTCCTCCTCTCCCTCTACACCTCCTCGCTGGGTAACCTCATCAGCAACTTTGGTTTCAATTACGCTGATGACACTCAAATGTACCTCTCCTCCCCTGACCTCAACCCCTCTTTCTATCTAAGATTTCCGAGTGCCTTGCACCCCTATCCACATGGATGGCCAAACGCTTCCTCAAGCTGAATATGGACAAAATGGAAACAATTGTCCCCCCCTCTAGGATTTCCTATCCCCCCTCCATCACCATAACCATTGGTGATACTTCTGTTTCCTCATCCCCTCAAGTTAGCTGCCACACTGTAGCGGATCAGCGGTCGTACCATAATATTGTTTGCAACAGATAAAATATGACTCCTGCAATCAACAAGGTTTAGCCCAAGAGTAACTAATTTCAAGCACTTACTTAAGTCTGGATCCAGTCCATTGTCTTTTAAAAGATTACTGACTCACTTCTGTTTGGCTAATATTTGCTCACAATCTCTGCTCTCTGTTCCTGCTTACATCTGAGAACTGTATCAGCAGCACATATTGATCTACCAAACTGAGAGTTTTGAGCAGTGAATTATAACAAGAATTACATTTATATAGGAATTTATATGGTGCAGTTGAATTAATTCTGTTATCACTTGAGTATAATATCAGGTACACACTTTTACAATTTCTCTATTTCCCGTCAAAACCGTCTGATAGCAGGAAAAATGTAAAAAGTATACACATTGATTGTCCGATCAGGTTGCGGTGGTTTAAAATATATAACAATTAAATATAATCAAAAAGAGGATAATATTGCGCTAGAGAAAGCACCAGCAGCTAATCCCATATATCAAGAGGATCTACCAATCCCCCCAAAGAATAAGATAAGTGCTCAGTGTACTTCTGAGGTGTTGATTATTAGCCCAACAATAACTAAATAAACCTAATGTCTAGAATGTGAGTCCTGTGTATTAAATTCATATGAAGGATTAAATCCGCAATGTCCCCCGTTATGGAGAGTCCAAATATGCAATAAGATAAAATGTTCTAATATATATATAT
>WWET01000006.1:1445025-1455102 GCA_011038615.1 Limnodynastes dumerilii | reverse complement strand
CGGCACCCAGCCGGCGGCGCGGGGGGGGGGGGGGGGGGTGCAGGCTTCTAAGAGAAGCCCCGGCGGGCCATATAGATGTCCTCGGCGGGCCGCATGTGGCCCGCGGGCCGTAGTTTGAGGACCCCTGATCTAAATGGTTTGATAATAGTATAGGGCAGATTCTAGACCTAATAACATCAGGCCACTAATGCACACAAGGGTCCAGATTCACTAAGCTGTGGGTTTTGAAAGAGTGGAGTTTGCCCATATCAACCAATCAGATTCTTGCTGACATTCTCTAGAATGCAATAGTTAAATAAGATCTGGAATCTGATTGGTTGCTATGGGGAAACTCTCCACTCTTTCAAACCCCACAGTTTAGTAAATCTGGACCAAGGTGTGTAAGTGGCCTGGTTTGATGTTATGCTAGTGTTACAATAGTAACACTAGTGTAGCAAGTATTGTACGAAACTTTGTTCCGTACAAGCCCATTTCCTAGGAAATTAGCTGTGCTTCCCCTCCGCCTGCTAAAGTGGGCAGGGGAAAGCATTCTAAGTGTACGGTGTGGGAGGGGGCTCCTACACTTGTGTGGATCAGCGTTCGTATGGACCATTGATCCGCACAATTTACTTAAGGCAGGCTTATGGCAGTGTAAGCGTAAGGGCACCACTGCCCCTGAAAGAAGGCACCAAAACCCTTCGCTCCTGACGGATCCGTGAACAGCTGCAACTCTTGATTTTACTCAGGAGGGTAATCCCTCATCCTGACCACATTGAAATCATCCAAAAAGACAAACCACGTGGCCATGTCTTCCCGGATGGAGCTTGACAAATGCTCAAAGTGATGCGCCTTTTTAACTTCTGCAGTTGCCCTTTCGAGATGCCAACAAAATATCCTGCCCATTGGAATCCTAAGGCACACTGGGTTAACCAGACCTATGTTAGGAAGTTTCAACCCCCCTTTGAAACCCTCCCTTAGCAAAATGGCATCTTGGTGGTTGGAATACCTATCCAACCAAGATAGCATGATCTCAAGCTTGATGGGGACCTGGCCTTGTCCAGAGCCCATGGGAGCAGATCCCTGTGGTCTTGTATTGGCAGAGGGGGTGTGTAAATTAGAGCACTGGGCTGAAAAATGACAATTCTTTCCTGGATGTGGGCTCCACAACGTATACAGAAATTTACAACCGGCCCCCCTTTAGCACTTGGTGTAATTAAAGGCAAAACACTTCCCTTTATTATGACTGAATTGGGAGGTTTGCCCCACGGCAGAAGACTTCCGCGACATCACCCACGGGTTGCGCCACACGCATCCAGATCTCCAGGTCATGAGATCCGAACACTATACTTTTGCGCCTGTCAAACTTTTTACGAAAATGCTCATCATCAAGACGTAAAAGCCCTGCCTTGGCCAACGCAAGATGATCTTGGATAATGTGCTTCTCGACGCTGCAAATACCGAGAAACCCTCAAACAACCTCAGGTTTTATTCTGTTTGTGGGCATGTCTGGGATCAGTTGCTGACAGGGAGAGCTGATCCACAGCAGCCATTTTGGAGACTTTAAGGGGTGTCTCCTAGGTAAGTTGGCTCTCAATTTATAAACATATATATGGGACCCAACACTGGGACTCTCATTGTTAGAGTTAGGACCACCATATACAGAAAGGCCTTGATGGTGGCTGGTGGCTTATCTCATATTTGTACAAATATGCGTAACGAACATTTCTGTGTTTTATTTTACAGATAGAACAGTATAGTTTGTTACTGGTTTATGGCAGTGTGCTGGGGCAATTTTTCCCTTTGTTTCTGTGGCAAGCAGATTAACCCCCTGCCTTCCATGCACCTGTTTAACATTTACCTAATAAATTGATTGAGCAACTTCCATTCTGGTTTCACCTCAGGAAACTTATAATTGTCCTCACCTATTCCTCTTTTGGCCGTCAGCCCTTTCTTACCCTCTTGTGTGACACAAAACATGTCCACATACTGACCCCACTTAATTCAGTCCTGTGAAGATTTCCGAATATCCCACATGATTTCGGAATTAACACACAGAACCAGTGGGGAGCCGTTTGGTTTCCTTGACCTAGTTTCAACCTTTGTGGCTTCCTCTACTTTAGGTCCCCAGTCTGCCTTGCCTGAAGCCTTCAGTATGTTCATCAGAAAGCGCATAACCTTACTATGTTTCATCTGTGATTCCAAAGACCCAATGTTGGAACTAACGGATCACGGAGAAGAAAAGGCCAATTCAAGCGACTCACCAGTCATGATGCCGCTGTTCAACCGAGCTTGCCTGATGGGATGTGCTGGGTTGTTCCACCGTTATCTTTCAGCTGGCACTCACCAGAGGACAGCTGTTGAAGTAAGGCAGCATCTTAAAAAAGAAAGAATCCACATCGACATTGCAGGTCTCCCACTTTTTTTGCACCGGAGACTTCCGCTTGCCATTCCTGCCTTTTTTATCCCCGCAACTAGGACTTACTGGACTCGCTCTAGGTGGGATATGGCATGGAAAAGGACATCACAACAAAAGGGAAATTAATGGGAGGGGACCCCAAAACCAGGTCAAGGTGGAGCTTTGCGGCTATGCTGCAGGGAACATGGCTTAGGCAAAAGGCCACTGAGGTTGGGGAGTGGATCTATATGACCTATCCGTCCTGTTTGAGCGACCGCCGACTAACTTCTGATGAGTGGCGGTCCTGAGAGGAGGATTTACTGTAGGACATGGAAAAAAAGCCTCGGGGAGGAAAAGGTAGCCGGCCACCAATTCCCAAACCCAAATATTGTACAGTAAGCCTGGGAGGGGTGTCTGGTATAAAGGAAGGGGAGAAATCCCCTGTCACTGACCTCTCCCCACTGTCCTGATCAGTTTGAAAATGCTGAAGTCTGAGGGCCCCTTTTACTGCCTCTCTGTCTGGCCCTCCTGGCCTGTCAGCACCCCTGCTGTGTGATGCTGAGGCTGTGTAAGTGCGCTGGGGGGTCTACCTCAGTGCTAGGGACATTGTTGGTAGTGGGGCCAGAAGCAGTAGCATCAAAATGGTGGCCACACTGAGGCCTCGCCCCCGCCTGCTACCAGAGCCGGTCTTATCCATACCCCCCTGCACAGTCAGCAGCTGTCCACGATTGGCCCTGGTCCCAACAGATTTCTCACCATCAGCTGGTGCAGATGGTCAGGCAGCTGATCCAATGCTAGGATAACAAGCCCCTCTGAGGCACCAGATGGAACTCCGTTGCAGACGGCGTCCAAGTAGTGGTTGGGAACCGCTCGTTTCCTAGCTGGCCTGGGCATACTGCAAACGTAAGTAGAGGAAGGGAAAGTAAAGGGGGAAAGAAGAGTGAGCACAAAGGGGAGCTGGAAAGGCAGAAGTAGGAGTAGAGAGACAAAGGAGAGGCAATGCAGTACAGAAGAAAGTATAAAGAGAAGAGCTAAGGAGGTATCCTAAAAGGGGGAAAAAGAGCACACAGTTAAAAACAACAGTTAGTAACCACATTGAATACTTATCCACATCCACGGAAGAACAATCCAGAAGAAGGCTGGACCCCGAGCCTGAGTGCACTAATATACCCCTTATAAATCCCACCCCCAAGACCTATTCTAACTGGCTACTCCTATGAAGGACACTTAACCCCTTAATGACTGGCATGCCTGCCTGGCAGCCAGGTTTATTGTCCTTCATGCCCAAACTGGGCATTCTCTCCCTTTAATATCTGTTTGAAAACAAAAAACAGACGTATGTTTTTGACTTATTAATAAACACATACTGCATCCTACTGAGCTTTTGCATGTTGATAATGAGAAGGTACTAGAGACACCATACAACATAAAAATGTACAAGTTTAGAGGGTTTTGAATGTAAACTCAATGATACATACTTGTTACTTCAACATGGTACCTTGAAGTGGTTCTATAATAAAAAAGAAATATTGCTTGGCATTGGCATACCTCCCAATAATGGGGACATGGGATTTGGGACAGAGGGCATGACGGTACCACAAAGGTCATGGATGTAAAGATGAAGTGGCCACACTCTGGGGAGTGCTTACCACTCTCATGGTGCTAGATAGACACATATATTCCCCCCTTTTTAAATGGCCTTGAGCTGCTTTGTCATGTGGGCAAAGCACCCATTTCTTGCTGCTCTGATAGACCTTCTAATGAGGGCAAACCTGTCCCGATTAAGACAAAGGCACAGAGCACTTAAAGTCTGAGAAGAACTGTCTCTCTCGCTGAAGGCAGATCTGTTGGGAGGTATTTATGGGTTTATGTTTGTTTTGATAAATTATTAGGACCTCCTGGTCCTTTCCACCACTTTGCATTAATTGAATTTGGCTTGATCACTTCTGCTTTATCAGATTTTTTTACTTGGTTTCATCAGCACTAAAGTAGAATTATAATGCAGTTTATGTGGATATTTCAAGTATGTAGGCAATTGTTTCATGGGAATGTAATAATATATACTTGAGAGCATGGGAGATAATAATACTGTATAAGTATGTTTAGCCTTGACCTCAACTCAAGTTAGAAAATTAAAGCAAAATATAACAGTTGTGATGTTGAACATTTTTAATGAACCCTCTGATGTCGGGTTCAGCAATAATATGACATTTTTTTTTTATAATATACCAAAGATAAAAAATAATACGGTGAGAGATAAATCTTCCTGCAATGTACATAAATATTTAAATATATAACATTGAACACTACATCATGTTAATACAGTTATGTTTGCTACACACCAGGGCATGGAGTCTAACTGGGTCCAGGTCTTCGCTAGAGCACTTAATGGTAGCGATAAACTCATGTTTGGCAGGCACCCGGCAGGTCGCGGCCCCTCTGGTGGTAGCACCCGGAGAAACTGGGAGGTTTTGTGAGTAATACTTCATAGATAGACAGACTCAGGCCGGTAAAACGGAGGACAAAACTGGAACAGACCACAATAGAGACCAACACGAATAACACCGGTATCAAACAAGAAGGGGGAACAGATCCAGGACTGAGGAGCAGACTAGAACTGGACATAATTAGAAACAACTGACAACTAGAACCCAGAAAATGATCGTCTCCATAACACAGACAACAGTTTCCTGGAATAGACTGGACATCTGGGAGGAGGATACAGGTGGCAAACATGTTGGAGCAGGTAACGGGAGAGCAGGACTGTCAGAAAAGACACAGATACAGGATCCAAGTACACAGAGTTACATTTACTAAAGGCAATTTGGGCACAATCGCCAGATATCCGGCGATTTCCGTGGCGGTTATTTAATCGCAAAATTTACTAAAGCTAAAGTTGCCGCGATTTTGTGTTTTCAGGAATTGCCATGACGGACATAGCAATCGCCATATTTACTACGTCGCTTAGTAAAATCACAGCAGAATCACTATGAAAAAGTGCCTGCTGTGATTGTCGCTTTCATAAAAAGCGCCACTCAATTTGCCTGCAAAGTACATGTAAAAATCTTTTACACGTGTTTTGCTAAATATAAAAACCATAGTGTTGCATGCTATCAACCCTTAGCATGCAGTTGCATATAGTACTAGAAGGCACAGCATGCACATGTGTTTCAAGGCATGCTGTGCCTTTTAGTGCTATAAGCGTCAGCATGCCAAGGGTTAATGTCCTGCTGCGCCGTCAACAATGTGTACACTGAAAATGTAATGTGCAAACAATAAAAAGGTGTTCACGATCTAATGTTACTAGTAGCTACATAGTTCCCCCTTAAATAGTATAGCCCCGTTAGCTATCAATAATAGGATTGGCCCGATAGATTATACTTAAAGCTTTTTGCCCCTCTAGTTTATAGTAAAAGAGTATAGGGCCGTTAGAGTGTAAAAATAGAAATTTGGCCCGTTATATAGTTATTATACATGCTTGGTCCGTTACATAGTTATAATAGATGCTTGCACCATGATACTGTAAGAAACGATGGTAGCCCCGGTAGTAGTATATTAATATAGAATGGTCCTGATAGCATTAACTATGTAATAGGAAACCTTGTTTAGTGACGATGCTTTAATATTTATATAGTGTCCCATATATTTAAAAATAAAAAATAAATGTAAAGACTCACATTTTAGATGTCCTCAATCTTGGGAGACTTGTTTGAAGAAATCGGCATCTTGATTGAAGGTTCCTCCTTCTTGTCCAGAGTGATGCTGTTGGCCGGTCCTGTTCCTTCGGGGTTCCATTGCTAATGAGCCTTCTGTCACTAAAAGTTCCCCCTTATATAGCCTCTATAATGTTAGGGTTAGGATGCGGGAAGGGAGGGTTAGGGTAATGGAAGGGGAGGGTTAGGGTGAGAATTAGCATAAGGGTTGGAGAAGTAGGGATAGGCTTACATGTCTGTGGCATGACAGGAAGTTTTGGTGCAGCTCTGTCTTTGGAAATGCGGTGTCAAAAACACATTGGTGACCCACACGCAGTACAGAGATTGCATAATATGGGGTAAAGTCAGTATAGGGGTGGAATAATTTGGTTGAGGAGTCAGTACAGGAATGGAATTATTTGGTTGTAAAGTCAGTATAGGGGAGGCATGATATGGGGAAGAATCAGTACTGTAATGACTGCATGACTCATTCTATGGCAATAAATTGATATCCTTTGATGAGTATCTAATAAGCACCAAAAACCAGCTTGAGAACTGCTGTAGTTTATGGAACCACTGTTTTCTCACACTCAACAAATCTCAAACCAATCATTCCAATGCATTCTAATGACTTAGAACATCCACCTAGACTTTGATGTAAACCTAGCCACTGCCATCATACCTGTAAAGAGTAGACAGACATTCTCATCAAAATGCAAATAAATGCAATGTTAAATTTCATATACAAAGTTGCTAATTGCATTTTCTGAGTGCTTGATAAATTTTGTTACTTGTGTTTAATTTATACATTTAACACATGGATGCTCATTGGATTTATTTATAGTATATATTTTTATCAATAAATTCAAATATTTCTCATGACGTAATTTTCATTTCCATATTTATTGCTGCAGAAATAACAGTTTTTATTTAAACAGATCTGAAACAGAAATTGGTATCCAATGGGAATGCATCAAGGGGAGTCCCCGCTCTCTATTTCGATTGGTAGCCATTTTTTTTTAATGAATGGATGAGTATGCCAATTGACATACTGACCAATTCATTTACGCTGGACCACTGCACCAGCTGCAGACCCGCAGCTCCCGAGAGGTGAGTAACCTCTCCAGGGACTCTTAGTGTTAGAGGTTAGGCTCTTACGAAGGAAGGTACAGGGTAAGGGCCATAGTAGGAGAGGTTTAGGGTCAGGCCGCAGCGAGGAGGGGTCCTAGGGTTAGGCTATAGAGAAGGCAGGGTTAGGGTCAGGCTGAAGGGAAGGGAGGTTTAGGGTAATGAAAAGGGAGGGTTAGGATCAGAATTAGGGGAAGGGTTGGAGTTAGTTTTTACACATACCTATCGGCGCACCGTGTTCGGTGCTCCGGTGATTGATTGCTATGCCTCGTCGAGGCATAAGCAATCAATATCCCAGCCAGTTCGAAAATAGGGCCGTTCTTAGCGGGGACCCACACCCATGCAAAGATAAATTCAGATTTCTGGATCTTGTCTTCCTGATCCTATTACCCCATTTGTTAACAGCATAATGATGACAATGGACTGGATCCAGACGTCCGTATTTTGAGCTATTTCCACACATGGCCCCTATCCAGATCTGGGCGCCAAGCTGTATGAGTTTGTGTTTCACAAATGTGCTTGGAAACCTGGTGCAGGTTGCATGAGATCCAGAACCGCACACAACCGTGTCATTTGGGTTGCAAGCATGTAAGCTTTTTAAATCTGTGTATTATGTATTATGAATACCATCAGGGCCACCGTCAGAAAATGTGATGCCCGGGACACAGCCACGTAACAATCCGCCGAGGCGCAAGGAAATTCTTTCCTGCACATCAGCTCTGGGCCCAGAACAATTGTTCCGGCTGTCTCCCCCCCCTGGTGGTGACCCTGAGTACCACCTATACACAGATGCTACTGACAGAACCCTAGAAAGGGTGCAAGCATTTTCCTTTGAGTGTTTTCACTTCCACTGTGCAGAAACCTTGGTTCTATGGGCCTGATCCAGACCTACACCCGCGAGCGCAGCGTATGTTCGCCCGGGCGTATAAACTTTCACGCCCATGACACTCCCATTGATTGTACCTACTTACGGCGGCTGAACCCTACCCTAACTTTTTCCAGCGTCCGTACGAATTTTCGGACCGATACGCTGGTTGTACGGGGCTTAACACGCCCATACTGTACAATTTAAATGGCTATCCCTGCCTCTGTGTAGTAACTCGAGCGTCCAGACTATCGTCGTACAAAACGCACACCCCTTGGGCGAAAAATACGCTCAAAATACGCTCGCTGTACGCTCATGTCCTTCGGACAACCAGAAATTGTCATACTGCACATGCGCAGTGCGTTTTTTCGCCCGGTTTTATGCTCCCGACCAGCATACGATCGCTCGCAGGCGTAGATCTGGATCAGGCCCTATGTGTTCAACCTTACAGTATTCATTTTGTGTTTTTTCCTACGTAGGACAATAGCACCAATGGGCCTGAATGGGTGGGCTGCATGCAATCCACAGTCACAAGCAATGGTGCCTCTGGATGGCAATCAAGTGAGGCAAGTAGTTGGCAGACAGGCTGTATACAGCTACATGACCAAGTTGTTGCGCAACTGTATAATCACAATACAAACACTAAGATAAAAGGAAAAAATGATGCAATTCTTTTTAAAATACTGAACATATGAAGCATAACAGCACAATACTCAGAAATAGGTCCTATAGTGTTAGCCCCATGGACTTACACATGACCTGAAGCTAGAGATATAGCCCAATGTGTCCACCTCTCAATGAACTTGCTTGTGATAAACAGATTTTGACCTATGGAAATTGTATTCCGCATTTTAATGTTGTGTCCCTATTTCTACACACTGCCATGCTTCATAGAGGCTCACAATTTGGCGAGAACATCTTTGACACTCAGACAAGTTAAGCTCCCTTATCTTGCAATCAAACAATCAGTTGCCCTTACACAGACACACAAAATGAAAGTAGGTGTTTAATGTCCATCATAGCTCTTGCCTATGGACCATGACAAATAGAAAACTGAAGGCAATCTTGAAGATTACAGATACAGAATGCATTACAATAAGTGTTTCCTGTCCATATAAATAGGGAAAAGCTGTTGTCTGACAGCTCGTCCTTTCAAAAGGTTGTACACTAGCTGCAGGATATACAAGCGCCAAGGAAGAGAAGTAGACTTCTATGGATTCCATCATTTGATGTAGAATAATCTTCAAAAGATACATGAATAAAATAAACATCTACAAAATAAAACACCTACACTGCAGGTTGCGAGAAGTAATTGAACTGAATTTCATTTTAAGTAAATGTAAAAAAAAAAGAGATCATGCACCATGCGTTAAACGTTGACCTCTTTCTAAGTCATTACATGCAATAGTAGTTTTTTATTTATTCAGATTATTGGGCTGGACATAAGAAGGAGCTTGAAATTAAGGGCCTGATTCAGACTTCAGAAAGTTCTTAAAATAAGAACTTAAAGTTACTCCTGGGCAATACCATGTTGTTTTTGGGGGGAGTCAAGTTAATAGTATTCTTTGCATGCAGGAATACATCTTTGAATAGCTTACTGCACATAGATACTGTCCACCTTTACTATCACACTGTTATTTAGACTTGGGATAGGAAACATCAACTCTACTGTTTGCAGATGAAATATGACTCCCCTGCAATCAATATGGTTTAGCCCAGGAGTGACTTTCCTCTCTTATTTTTAGCACCTTATTAAGTCTGAATCGGGCCCTTTAACCTTATAAAACAAATAATTATCTTATTTGTTCCCCAGTTCAACTTTGCACCTTGGGCGACTTCCCCTATTGCACACTCCTAGTTACAGCCCTGATATAAACATCCACCGACCTCAGCACCCCTAACTAGTCTAACTAACAAGAAAATGTGTCCACACATCCATCCTGGGCTGTGTTCTGCAGACCGGTCCTCATTTGTACCAATACAAAGATGTTCAACCACCCCTCCCCACAAACACACAC
>WWET01000006.1:1412053-1426742 GCA_011038615.1 Limnodynastes dumerilii | reverse complement strand
GATTCACACTTAAGAATCTTCTTAAAATAAAAACTTAAAGTCACACCTGGGCTAAACCATGTTAATTGCAGGGGAGTCATATTTCATCTGTTGCAAACAGTACTAGTGTTGAGAGGTGATATTTCCCAGCCCAAGTCTAAATAACAGTTTAATAGTAAAGCTTGTCAGTATCTGTGTACAGAAACTAATTCAAAGATATATCCCTGCATGCAAAGAATACAATTAAATTAATCCCCCTGCAATCAACATGGTTTTGTCCAGGAGTGATTTTAAATTCTTATTTTAAGAAGATTCTTAAGTGTGAATCAGGTCCTTAATTTCAAGCTCCTTCTTAAGTCTGGATCCAGCTCTTTATGCCACTTCGACTTCCAAACATGAAACTCAGTTGCTCAGTTTTACTTTTTTTTTTTGCGTTATATGTATGCACACATCCATGACATCCAAATGGTACACAATACGCTCTATCGAGACTACTGGTAGCTTCTGAAAATGAGCTGAGTTACACTTGCAAGTAGGTGGGATAATGTAACATGTAGGTGTGCAGAGACTACATGCCAATCTACACTTCTGAAAGCCGCCATTTTACGATCACACAAATCTGCAAGTTTAAGATATAGGGTAGATGTCTCACAAGTTCACGAGTGATGGGAGTAGTTGCAGTATGATCGTTCAGATGCCTGGATATTGCGGGTCTAGGCTGCCCCTTGTCACCTCCATTATTTGTAACAGGAGAATCATAATTCCAGAATGATCAGCCTGCATGGGCAGTCCTCAGGGTCAGATTTAAATCTGGCCCTCGCAGTCCTTTCTTGGTTATGGTTATTATATTATATATTATATGCATGTACAGGAAAGCAAAGGATCCATCTACCGTCTAACCGATCCATCTAAGAGTTTAGGAAGATTTTGCTATCAAATGTGTTTTGTGTTTTGTCCTCCCCTTGGATGAAAGCAATTTTCACATCCCTTTGGATTATTGAACATTAAGCAATTCCAAGGAAATGAATAGTTCCTTCCACCTAAGGGTGTTATCACTGAAATAAGTCATTTCTACTTAATTATTGGGTGTGTATTCAACCAAAACATATATAAATGTAGATCTTCTAGACAAAATCTTTTTCATCTGCCTGGTACTGACAATTATGTTGGTGGTTTTATTTTTTTTCTAGAGACAATTTAGTCGGGTGAAGACCTTCAATGCATCTTTTCTCATATTTAGATGCTTTTTGTTATTTGTGCATTCACACCTGTTATACTTTGTACTTACCTGTAAGTGATAATGGTGTCTGGGAATCCAGAGCTGTGAGTTCAGGGGCTGATCAGTATTTACTGTATTCAAGTAATTTATTTTTTGCGTGAAAGTTGACATTGATTCACAGGACCTCTGAGGTAAAAGAGGTTGATTCACAGGACCTCTGAGGTAAAAGAGGTTGATTCACAGGACCTCTGAGGTAAAAAAATAAATAAATTGGGCAGACATATACAGTCAAGAAATTCAAAATATTCATTTTAGACCATTACATTTTTTTATTTTTATATTTTCATTTTATATTTTCATTAATATTTTCTAATATTATAATATTTCAGAGAACATGGAAGACTAAATGTGCAGTATGTAGGTTGTACTCCTTACTGCAGCTGTTTATTTGTATTATAATATATAAGTGAGATAAATCCAAGGACACAAAAGGCTTTAAAGGCTTTCAGGAGGGAGTTCATGAAGCCTTACCTGTATCAATAATGTTCTGTGCAAACTGCTTGATAGTTGTATTATTATTTCTTTTAAACTAACAGTTCTGTTTAAAGTGCAATAATTGCTGCTCATTTATGGGGGTTTAACTTAACTATCGCAGGTTGTGACTTAATATAATGTGGAAAATAAGAATAGGGAAAAATTTGCACCATAGGTAGAATTAGACACACCCCCTCTAGATGACACACCCCCGAGTGACAAAGACACGCCTCCTCTGGTGGTCAAGTGTACCTTTTTTTTTTGCGGTGAAATGTTGGAGGGTATGAGATAAACATGGTTTTTCTGAGGTGCATATTTGTTCTGGATTGAGACTCAGTGTGCTGCGATGGAGGTGTAGTGTTGTCACATTGACAAAACAGGGGTGTAACAACCTGGGGTGCAAGATGTGTGACTGCTATTGGGCCTGAAAGAGAGAGGGGCCCTTGGAAACCACTCCCCCTGAACTGTAAACAAGCTGTCTGAGGCTACCATCTTAAACAGCACTTCACTCCATGTATTAGTGCTGAGCGTTGTATCCAAGTGTTGAGCACTGTTTTAAGCAGTCAGCTCTCTGACAGATTCTATTGGGCAACGGTCTCGCTCAGCTAGTCCCAAATGATTCCACCTAGTCCCACCCATCTGTACTCGGAGTGTAACTCCACTTCTACCATGTCATGGGCATGAAGACAGTTTATTTACTCACAGTCAAGGTTTCTTATGGAGAGAGATTTAGGGCTATATTTACAAAAAAAAAAATTTCCCCCGAAGGGAAGCTGCTCCAGGCTCGCCTGTGTTCGCAGCGAGCCTGGCAGCTTCCCCATTAAAATTTACTAATACTCACCCCTCCGCCGAGGTCCCTCGAAGTCCCTCGAAGTGCTCTGCCCGCAGCGCAGGCACTTCATATCGAATGAAGTGCCTGCGCCAGAGACTTCACTTCATAGCGGCACTTAGAAAATTTCAGCCCTAATATGAAAACCCACTGCGCATGCGCAGGGTCTTCATATCGGGGCCGGAGTCTTCTAAGTCGGACGCGTCCATCGGACAGGTGAGTTTTGTATTTTTTTTATATTATTTTAATGTTTTAATGTTGTTTTTTATTTTTTTTTGTTTAAAAAAAAACCTAATTTTTTTTTAAATTTTTTTTTTATTTATAATGACCGCATCCTACTTGATACCAGCGGTCTCCCCACACATACCCCGCTTTTCCTCCCCCTAATAACGGCTATTAGGGGGAGAAAAAGGGGGGGAATATGGGGAGATTGCTGGCATGAAGTCAATAACGCCATTCTCAGATGGCGTTATTTTTTCCTTCACTGCCTAATCAAAATTTCGGCAGTGAGGGATAGTAACTTGTAATAAGGCTTCGGCACCCGTTTAGATCAACGGGCCGCCGAAGCCTTATGAAGTGTTTGTGCATCGCCATGGAAATAGCAGATTTCCATGGCGAATGCACTTTAGTAACTTTTAAAATGCTTATTTTCAGGTGATAATGAGCGTTTTAGTGTTAAAACACCCATTATCACCCGAAAATTGCAATAGTAAATGGAGCCCTAAGTGTGCCTAAACTTTCTGGAATAGAGAAGAATTTCTTAGGAAACTTTCTGGAATAGAGAAGAATTTCCTGGGATTCCCAGGATGTACAGAAAGATACTGAGGACACCGTGCAGTGTGCAGTAATGATAGACAATGCTAAAAGTTTACCTTGAGCAACACTTGGCTCTCTCTAACCAAATTTCCCATCATACCCTGCCAGAAAGTACAATGGCAACAAGCTGGCTACACAGACCTCTATATGGATATATATTTAAATGTTCCATATGACTTTCTTTGCCAAGTTCTATATTTGGTTTTTAATAGGCCCTAAGATATATAGCATATAATAAATAAATATATAGCATATAATAAATAAATATATAGCATATAATAAGCATAGGCAACTTTCATCGATCCAGGTGCTGTGATACTAAAAGTCCCATGCATTGCCACCTCGTACCAGTTATGCCTATGCTGTTGGAACATGCCAGGAGTTGTCATTTCATAACATCTGAAGTGCGAATGGCTGCCTATGCTTGTGATAAGGGGCCAGATTTACTAAGCTGCGAGTTTGGAAAAGTGGAGATGTTGCTCATAGAAACCAATCAGATTCTAGCTGACATTCTCTAGTATGTTATAGGAAAGAGGGAGCTAGAATCTGATTGGTTGCTATGGACAACATCTCCTCTTTTCCAAACCTGCAGCTTAGTAAGTCTGGCCCATAGTATGAACAAAAAGTGCAAAGTTTTAGGTGCAGTCTATAAAGAAACAAGATAAACACAAACACTGCAGCTTTAACATCCCTCCCATAATGTGTAGCAGCTGACTCCCCAGAATAACAGTGGAACAGATGCAAGTAGATGGCTGTTCTGATTAACATATTTCTTTTCAAAGTCTCTGTCATCCCTCGGGGTCTCTGTACTCAGCCTTCTATCTCGTTCCTGATATAATTATGTTTAGGAGGATTCACACACTCAGGGGCCATATCAGCAGATGTCACTTTTCTGATTTGAAACGCCCTTCTAGATGAGAGACCTTATCTGTAAAATAAATAATCTGGAATTGAGGCATATAAATAAGGTTCATCTTTCGCAGGTCTAATATCAGCAATAGTGTGGCCCCATCAGCAATAATTAAGCAGTTGCGTGTACAAGCAATGAGTTATACAGAATATCGCAAGAACAGAGAAGAAACAGATGTCTGAACGCCATGCCTTATTTAGACTGATTTTCAACCGAATTGTGGAGAGTGAGTTAAAAGAAAATGAAATCATGAATATTTACTGTTTCTAAGGTTAATGTCAAAATGCTGCTGCTATTACTGGCTATGTTTGACAGGAACAAATATGACTTTCAAAAGTTTCAATCCTTCAAAATATTATTACTCACCAGATGGATTTGCTATGTGGAGTGTGGGTGTTGTGACATTAATCACAATGTAGGGGAGAAACACACAGCATGGAGAGAAAAAAAAACATGGCAAGGGAGCAGATAAAAATATATTTCTTTGCCCAGTAGCCTTTGGGCATTTTAGAACAGATTACTGATAATGAAGCATAACAATGCATTATCAAAGAAAGACCAATAGCATTGAGAAAAATTGACAAACTAGACTAACTAGACTCAATACAATATTTTAATGGGTTCTTTCATTGCCTCAAAGAAAATGCAGTGATGGTAGACACCATTTGGAATCTCAGCAACGGCCAAATTGTACAGCACCATAGGCGTCGCCGCTCATCCCCCTGCTTCTCAGATCTGTGACAACTGAGAGAGCCAGCGCCGGTCCTCAATACAGCGACGCCAACCTGTGCTGTAGGTAAATGCTAGATCCAAGTGGGCTAAAGGACCTCTGCTGATGTCTAGCCCATGTGACCAGTCACCTGATCAGAGGGAGGAGTCAGTGTTTCTTCTGTTTTCCTGTCCCGGGCACAGCAGTGTGATTATAATATTCATAAAAGAGGGCGCTAATGTACTTTTTGCCAGACATGCTAGCTCCGGCCCTGTACAGCACCACTGTATGTTATACAGTATTTCATATTTGTGTTACATAGAGCACTGCACCATTGTTACTGTCTAATTGTACTACTGTATGTGTAACCTTTTTAACTACAGTAAGATCAAGCATGATTTAATATGTGTAACCAGAACAACGAGCTGGGAATGGCGCATCCTAACTCTTCCACTAGTAAAATACTCCCTCCCTTCAGACGCAGAAGCAGAGGCGATTTAGTTTACAGACGAACCTATGGGTAACCTGAACTCCACAGATCTGGCAGACCTCTACCATGAAAAGAAACCTAAGTTCAAAAGGGACAAATTACTGAAAGTCCAAAATGATTGCTCAGAGAACAGAGTTTATCGCTAGCTCTCTGCTACTGAATGAGATAGTTCAGATACAAACCATAAAGAACAAGACATCATAATGCAGCATCTGAAGTCTCTAGTAACTTTAATACTTCAGACAGTATAGTCTAGTATTGCCTTGAAATTATCTTCAGGATTATGGAACACTTTGACCATCACCCAACAGAAACCACTTCCCCAAGAAATGTCTTCTGAGACTGTTGGATGATAGTGCAAAAAAAAGCAGCTGAACAAATGCCTATGCTAGGTCTAACTTAATCAGGGAACAGAGACAAGCACTTAAAGGTCTGAGACAAGGCAACAGTTTTGTCTTTAGACCAGCGGACAAAGCAGGAGGCACCGTTCAAGACAAATGTGACTACTGCCGTGAAAATGATTGCCAACTTATCCGGACTAAACTGGTTCATCTAAGCTACTTTACCACTTTATTTATACATATATATTATATTCTTCCCAGGGTTGAGTTTTTCAGCTTGATCTTAATTCTAACCCACCTCCCTGCCTCTGCCCCAATAATCAGATTTCATTGGTAAAAATAAGTCCTAAAATGTATTAACAATAGGAAAAAAAACTACAATAATAGCAACAAGTAATAAACAACAAAATGATACACAATAATAAATAACTTTACCAGATGGAAGCAGAAGAAGGCAGTGCAGACCAAATGGGCTAAGAGTTGCTTAAATGACAAAGTATTGGCGGCCTATAATCGATCCCACTTCTACTGGTGTCTGACTTTCGCCTCACAAAAACGATGATAACCTGTAAACAAATAAATGGTAGATAAAAGATTTTATATGCTATCAAGACCACCAAAGCTAAAGGGAGGCAGGGTGGTGAAATTCCCAGCAGCAAAGAGGAAGGGTTTATGTCTGAGGGGGCTTATAAGAAGCTACCTTCATCCCTTCCCTTAGGACATTGGATTACAGAGCATAAACAAGATAAAAAGTAAACAATAAACAATTTCTACCTCTTCCCAACCCAGACTTTAATCGGTCTTTTGTGTGTAATGGCTGTCATTCAAAAAAGAAAAAGCCGAGAAAACAACTTTCGGCTGTCTCTATTTCGTAATGACAACCATCGCAGCGGGGACTCACAACAATATTCTAGTATATGTCCTCTTCTGCTTCCCTTTTTAGTCGAGGTATAAATGGAATTTGTGGCAGAGTAATGAAACTGAATAAACACTTCATAGAAGACTTTACTTATCTCTACTATCTTTACCTTTACTTTTATGGGATGTATTAATTTTACATCTTAATGGTACTGGTGATGTGACATGCTTCAATATACACAATGGTCATGGTGTCTTCTCTCATTTATACTGAGGTATTAAGGTATGACTAAAGTATTAAATAAGACTCCTACAAACGCAGTATTGAGATTTTTTATAATTGTTGTGAAACTTTGCAATAAAATTGTTGTGAAACTTTGCAATAAAATTGTTGTGAAACTTTCCGTAGAAAGAGGTAGGTGGGGCAAATCCATTGGCTATTGCAGTAGCGAGTGTGAATGAAAACATTAGCTTTTGGCTACCTCCATCTTTGCATTTGTGTTTGTGCAGAGAGAAAGCTACTGGAGGGAGGACGTGAAGGAGCAAAGAGAACTCACAAAAGGTTGGTAAGGGACTTGTAAACTGGGAACTCCGAACAAAGCAGAAGCAAAGCCATGGACCTTGTCCAATATTTTCATATTACTTTCTCCTGGTATCTCAACCCCCATTCTGGTACTGAAAGAAAATGAAAACTATGTAATGCTACACACTTTACTGTATTTTATTAAGCTGATGTTTTCAAAGCTACAGATGCATTTGCCAAAAATAGGGTTTAGTGAAACCAGACTTCAGTAAATTTACCGCATTGAGTTTCTGATAGGAAATCTCTACAAACTCGTTTTTTTTTTATTTTTTATCATGCCTTTCAGCAATTAAAAAGCGAGCAGCTGTAGTAAATCACTGTTTCTCTTTACTATAATTTATTCTAGATAGAAAGATGTTCCTTGTTAAGAATAACATTACTTCCTATACGAAATGGGGACGATCAGAGGTAGATCAAGATAATAAATATATTCGCTGTGGATGCATCTAAGAACCGTGGGCTGGATCCAGACTTAAGTAAGTGCTAGAAATTAATAGAGGACAGTTACTCCTGGGCTAAACCATGTTGATTGCAGGGGAGTCATATTTCATCTGTTGCAAACAGTATTAGAGTTGAGAGGTGATGTTTCCTATCACAAGTCTAAATAACAGTGTGGTAGTAAAGCTGGTCAGTATCTGTGTGCAGTAAGCAATTCAAAGATATATCCTTGCATGCAAGGAATACAATTAATTTGACTCCCCCTGAAATCAACATGGTTTAGCCCAGGAGTAACCTTCCTCTCTTAATTTCATGCACTTACTTAAGTCTGGATCCAGCCCAGTAGCTATACATTTTAGCGCCAGGGGCAAAAAGGAAAAAAAATGTGCCTATGACCTTGAATTAACAACCAGTTTAACCTTGAAAATTTACATATGGGTTACCCACTTCAGCTTTGCACCCTGGGCGATTGCCCATATCACACACCCCTAGCAACGGCCCTGATGAATTTATATTCTACATTGCGGGTTGCATCTACTTTAATACTAAACATTTCATGCCAAAGAGACCCTGAAGTTGCAGAACCATAAACCTCTGTTAATTTGTAATAAAGAGACATGACAACCAAAATGGGGGACAAATATGAAACAATTGATTGAATTCAATTTGTTTTTAGAGTACAGTATATAGTGAAAACATAGTACTTCTTTGAGACTTGAAGCAAGAAATGCTATCATCGTCAACCCGGGAACTTAAAACTGTAACTGGGCCCCTTATGCGTCTTCTCAACAGGCGCATATTATATATGCATTATTAATATTGTAATAATGTGAAGCTCTCAACAGCATTTATCAGCGGAACTAAGGTAAGTATCGGCGGGTCCCGTCTGTCCCTCCATAATGGTGCACCTGTGGGCAACGATGCTCCTAGTCAAAGGTCTACACCTGGCTATAATTCCTGCAACTTGGTTAATGACTCCTACAGGATTCTCTCCTGGAAATGTAACCATCCTCAGGTTTAGTTAACTCAGGGTTGCTGACTTTCCCGGAATGTCCGGGAGACTCCCAAAATTTGGGCAGTTCTCTCGGTATCCCGGGAGAGCCGGCAAATCTCCCGCAAGAGACTTTGGCCTCAAGTCCTGCCCCCCTGCCTAGCAACACTTTTATACTAGTGTTGCTAGGGCCAGGGAGCAACTTGATGACGCAATTTGCGCCATCAAGCCCCGTCCCGATCACGATTTAAGTTAAAACTGGGTAAGTATGATACAGGGGGCGGGGCTTAATGATGTGATTTGCATAAATCGCGTCATTAAGCCCCGCCCATGTATGTGTAGCTAGCTTCCCTCTGGGATCTCCCGGAGGGAAGCTGGCAAAAGTCAGCAACCCTGAGTTAACCCTTAATTTTTGTTAATTTAAAACACAGACATATACCGTTGCAGAGGTATGACAAGTAGAAATTAAGAATTTAGTTGCAGCTGACAAGTGGTTTATGTGTCTGTACACACTATGGACTGGATTCACAGATAAGTACGTACGAATAAGTGCGGATTTGCAAAAAATGCGCACCTAAGTGACAAGTCAACTCCCATCATTTCTACGGATTTCAGATGACTTCTGCATACATAGAGATACCTGAAGTCTCCGTGCATATATCTGTGCTTAAGTTGCAAACCGTACCCTTAATGCCCCATTAAATGCCTCCCCCACCCACTCTTCTTAACTTCTGGCAGGCCCCTTCTTACTTATCTCGCTAAGTACGGCGTTAAAGTCCCTGCTTAATGAATTCCTGAGTGTAACTTTGTGTCCTGGGCATGCACAGTTTATCCGTTCCTAAAAATATGCAAAGATTCAGCTTCTATTTAAGTGTAAATCAGTTCCTATGCTGTTTGCTAATTAATAGTCATATGTATTAAATATAGGAACCAAATAAAGGCATATTATCAGCTACAGAATTTTTGCCATAAAATATATGTAGATTTTAGATGTAGATCTTGTAACCTTTGATTTCTTATTATATCTTATTATACGACTCTACAGGTTTATCTTAAGTAGTAAGCATTCATCACCATGGTGACCCGAGCAATCTTCTCAGTCAAAGGCCAGGAACTTGTGTAAGCAGAGTAGGAAGAACAGTTGGCTGTGGCAGAGAGAGAGAAACCATCACAGAGGTTCTCTCATCCCACCACAATCTCTATGTGCTATGTCAGATTCAACAACTTCCATAGCAACCCTGGAAAGTGCGCTGAGTATCCAACCTCACCTGACCCGTTCCTTTCATTTCAAGCCATTCAGTGCTTCTAATACAGGGCTTAAATAACTCTTCAATGATACACTCACTTCTGTAAAAGACAACTTGCAAATTGGAAACCAGAAACATTTATTTGCTTAACATAAATCCTCTTTTGTCGGATTACTTTGGATAACAAAGAAATAAAGAAACGTATGAAGCGAAATCCCCCGTTGTCACGTCAACTCTGAGAATAAACAAGAAAAGAACAGCAAAGTGTTCTTATGCTCATGGTTTTCAATGTATTAAAAGGATTCCAGCACATACAAGTATTGTAGAAGTTCTGGCTGATGACCAGATCTCTCAGCATTATCTCTCACTATAAGTAGATACGTTTGCTCCCTCACCTACCTCTTGAGATCCTCTATGCTCTGGATCCTGATCTAATAATGGAAATCCGTATACATGGTGTTTAAATTTCGCACGTAACTTCACAACCTCCCCCCTTCGTAACTCGTAACACTGTTAAGAACTGTTCTGTCGAATCAAAGTGCCTAACCCAGCACGCACTGTGCAATTTAAATGCCTGTCTCCCCTGCCCACACTGCATCTCCTAGGACATATAGAGTGATGTCACACCCTGACGTACGAAATACTGAACGTTCCATTACGATCAGTTTTCTGATGCGTAACATCTGGGGTGCGCATGCACACTACGAGTGCACAGCTTGACTTTCGCATACTGCATGCATAAATCAGCTGTCGCTATTAAATCTGGATCCAGCCCTGGGTTAACAAACCTAACAATATTATTCCTGGGCATACCAAGGGGTTGACAGACTTGTCCCACCTTAACGTATCTATCCTGTTTAACCTTCCAAAAAAACCAATACATTTCACAGCTACCAATAGAAGGGTCCAGGATGCGTTCACATATAGACATGACTTGGTATAACTATGTACGGTATATGCTTGCCAGCGGTGTGTGGGTCTGCGGTACGAACGGCCCTTTTTCAAAAGTTCTCCTACAGCGATTGCTTCTGCCTTCAAAAGGAGAAGCAAAAGATTATCCCTGGAGTGAAGAATGTACAGCGAATGGTGAGTATTTCTCCTACCCTAACCCTTTTCCTAATTCTTACCCTAACCCTCTCCTTCTATTACCCTAACACTAACCCTCCATTCCCTGTAGCCTGACCATAAAACCCCCTCCCTGTAGCTTAGCCGTAAGACCCCCCCCCCTCCCGCAGCCTGACCCTAAGACACCCCTCTCCCCACAGCCTGACCCTAAGACTTCCCTTCCTGTAGCCTAACCCTAAGACACCCCTCTCCCCGCAGCCTGACCTTAGCACTGTCCATAGTACTCACCTCCAGCGATGCGGCGGATGTAGTGTGAGCAGCGGTTTCCGAATGAATTAATGAATGAATGAATGAATGGATTAGCATGCTGAATGGCATGCTTACCCATTCATTCTTACAAAATGTCATAATAGTAGTGTTTTCTAAATAAAGTCAGACGAAAATAAGCTCTCGGCTGCCTGCATTTCTAAAATACTATTTTCGGGCTGCAGATTATAATCGGTGCCAACGATATGCAAACTGATCCAGACTCCCGAAGCGGCAACCATTTTCCATTTGCATTACTCAGAACGTGTAAAGCAAAGGAGCGATATCGGAAATCTGTTTATGCGAATAGAAAGATTAGCAGAGCAGATGTCTTGATACGGCAGACCTGCGATTACGGATAATGGCAGATTCGTACACCTAGAAATTGGATATAGCAGTAGCAAGCAAGTAGAGCAAATACCTTCTGTATAAGTGATATCTTCATTTTCAAATAAGATATCAGTGCAGGTTCACCAGCTTGCTGCCAGAGTTGTACTATTTACAACACAAATGTGGCTATGCAATAAACATCTATAAGCAGTATAGCGTGAAATATGCTGACAGGAACTCTCTGAACACAGAAGTAATGTGGAGGGAGCCTTCAGCTTCCTAGATGACTGACAGCCCAAGTCATATACTAAAACACAAAATAAAGTCTCACGGAAGCATGTACTGACATCAGTGCATGAGAAAATAGACTCCATTAATAGATGCATATCATCATTAAACAACAATAAAATATTAAACCAGCATCGTTATTATTACAGCACACACACACACACATGAACTGAACTCAGCTGAACTATGTATTTGGTATAAAAAAAAACCTCTTAAAACTGCATAGTTCAGATGAGTTCAGTCATTTACCTATTTCTGCCTGTCACCTCATTTAAAATACCATTAACGTTCCCCAAGCTCCAGAATGAAGTATGTTCTCTATTAAAATGATTGTTTAGTCCTACCCCACCAGCTCTTTCTTGGATGTTCTGTCCACTGTCAAAGACCAAAGAAACAGCAGCAACATCTAATTAAAAATAATTAATCCATTGTTTTTTAAGATCATTTCCCCCGACCAGTGTTTTTGGGCACATTTATAATGAGCTTGATCTAGACAAAGATAGTGATAGTGGACCGGATCCAGACCCCCGCGTGCTTTCCGTGCGCGCGGGGGTCTGAAATTACGCGAGACAGAGGGGACAGAGGGGAGTGCACACTGCTATACGCTGCTATAAGCTGCTATAAGCCTCCCTTAAATGCGACGGGCGAATCAGTGGTCCGTACGACCGCTGATCCGCTACAGTGTGGGAGCCCCCTCCCACACTGTACACTTTACATGCTTCCCCCCGCCCGATTGTTTAAACGCTAGGATTACTATAGTAATCGTAGCGTAACATCTGGAGCGCGCATGCGCCCTCCAGTTCAGTCAGGTGATTTACGCACCTTGCGTGCGTAAATGACCGGACGATCTTAAATCTGGATCCGGTCCAGTGTAACATATATTTCAATATTTTTTGCACTGCTCAGTGACTAGAATGCTATGAACAGATCCATTGCCTGCAAACAGGCGAACAATAGGGAGAAAGTGTGGCCTAGAGTGGCTCTTTTACAGAGAAGGATGAATGGTGGAGGCAACTTGTGGACTGATAGAGACTATTTGCAGAAACAGAGATTTCCTGGAAATGAACCAAATATAGCCCCAACTGTTTCTGTAAATGGGCACTATTGCACCCCTATTGTTTGCACGGGGCACAAAAGTCAGACAAAGCGTTCACAGATAGACGTGACTTGGTATAACTATGTGCAGTATATGCTTGCCAGCGGTGTGTGGGTCTGCGGTACGAATGGTCCTTTTTCAAAAGTTCTCCTAAAGCTATTGCTTCTGCCTCCAGAAGGAGAAGCAAAAGATTATCCCTGGAGTGAATGGTGAGTATTTCCCCTACCCTAACACTCTCTTTCTTTACCCTAACACTAACCCTCCATTCCCTGTAGCCTGACCATAAAACCCCCTCCCCGCAGCCTGACCCTAAGACTCCCCTTCCTGTAGCCTAACCCTAAGACACCCCTCTCCCCACAGCCTGACCCTAGCACTGTCACCCTAGCACTGTCCCTAGTACTCACCTCCAGCGATGCGGCGGATGTAGTGTGCAGGGCAGTCTTTTCCACTGGGCAGTTTGGGCTAGTGCCCAAGGGCCCCCACACATCAAGGGGCCCTTCAGCAAAGCCCAGCACTAGCCCAAACTGCCCAGTGAAAAAAACAGTCCTGTCTATTGTCTCTTCCCTGCTGCAGATTCTGTTTAGACCGGATGTTCTCAACCCGTGGTACACGTCCCTTTGTTAGGTGGTACGCATGGGCTTCGGGTCCAGTATCTAGGAGAGCTGCACAGGGTAGAAGTGTGCATATTGCTTCTGCCTGCAGCTACACTTGCTGCCGGCAAGATCTGCACATCACAGTCAGGCTCTGCAGTCCTGCAGGCACTGAGCTTAAGGGGTGGAGCTTCCTGCTCCAGAGAAAGAAGAGCCATGGGGATAAATTAAGTGGAGGAGGCTGTGTTATGCTGCAGATGCTGGAGCAGGAAAGTAAGGATATAGGCGTGTGACTAGAAGGAGTAATGTGGGAAAAGAGAGATACCAGAAGGGGGAAACGTGTAATGTAGGCAGAGGAATATAACAGAAAGGGGTTATGTGCAATATGTAGTGTAGAGAGGGATATAACAGAAGGGGGTAATGTGCAATATGTAGCGTAGAGAGTGACATGATTTGGGAATTCTGGGAGGCTGGAGACACATAGAGACACTGGGAGCTAGAGAACCATGATGGGGGGCTGGAGTGACATGAGTTGGGAATACTGGGGGACATTTTTATTCCTGTGATTGGGTGGGTAGGGGTCCCTGTGCATTGCTTTGCCCAGGGCCTACAATTCTGTTAAGACGGCCCTGGTAGTGTGAGCAGTGGTTTCCAAATGAATGAATGAATGGATAAGCCCAAGGATGTTCTCGGAATACAAGTTCAGTTACGGGTGCAGGGTACAGATACCAGGTTCCTGGATACAAGAAAGATACAGGATAACACAGGTTTACAGATAAGGGAAAACAGGATTCACAGATACAAGACGTCAGCATGCATGTACACAGCATTCAGGATTCAGAGGTACAGGAACTCAGGATGCATGTACACAGGATTATAGGTATGAGCAGAGGCGTAGGGAGGGCGGAGCAACCGGAGCGCAAGCTCCAGGCGCCAAATTTATGAAGTGGCGCCGCAGGAGTCCGGCAGCTGTTCAATCTCTGACAGTCTGCCGGCTCCAGGCGCACTGATTATCAATCAGTGCACCTGGAGCCGGCAGGCTGTCAGAGATTGAACAGCTGCCGGACTCC
>WWET01000006.1:1370219-1380831 GCA_011038615.1 Limnodynastes dumerilii | reverse complement strand
ATGTTTATGTGGGGGGAGGGGGGGGGGGGGGGGTAGTTTAATGAGGGAGAGAGGGGTTTAAGTTAATACGCTCCTGTTTGAGCGTATTTTCCCTCGCTTAGGCCGGCTGAAGTTAGGGTAGCCTTCAGCCGGCATAAGCGAGGGAAAACACGCTCGGACAGGGAGGAGTGCACGCGGATACGCTGTGTTTTACTAAGCACAGCGCATCGGCATAGGTCTGGATCAGGCCCATTTCCAATAAAGGTGAATGGGGGAGGGCCCTATCCACTCATGTACAGAACTTAGGAGAATCCCTCTGTATGTTTACAATCCACTATTAGTTCAGAATCCGGTCCCAACAATGAATATTTGTACTCTACATAGCACTGTACATTCACAAGCCAACTGTCCACATCCATAACTTGCACATGTACAGAACAACACTTGAACTGCACATGCACCGACTGCCTGCAGCTGATTGGTTGTTCACAAATAATGAATCAGCTACAAGTTAGCGATTTATAAACAGCTTGAGCTGACAGCCGTCAGCTTTATTGACAGAGCCACGGCCACCTGCTAGAGTATGTTAGTAGCGTGCCATGGCTCTGTATATGAAGCTGCTGTAGTAGTAGCAGTGTTGGTGGTCGGCCGGGGAGACTCTATCCATGAGTATGAACCACCGTGACTACGCCTTGGCAGCTTCAAATGCAGAACAGCAGTATGCTGGCAACGACTGCTCTGTGAATGTAGCTGGTGGGGCCCCCTTAGGGTGCAGGACCCAGGATGTGGGCCCTGGTTAAAACATCCTAGGGGCAGTTCAGATCAGGGTAGGGAGAGTTATAGATGTTACTAGTAATAGTGGGGAGAGGGATCAGATTTTTTTTTGATTCGGACCTATATCTGTGTCTCTATCAGCAATATACTGTATTATATATATTAATGTAATTATAAAATTCTATTTTTCATGCATTTAGGACCACACCCCCGCATGATTCCCGTACGTACAGGGATGATCCACACTCCTTCCTCTTATGCGTAAAATGTGTGACTTAAGACGTATGCGGATCAGCGGTCCGTCTGACCACTGATCCGCTTGTAAGTGGGATATCCCTCCCACACTGTAAAATTATAGCTCATTTTATTAATTTATTTATAAACAGGTTTTTATATAGCGCCCACAGATTACGTAGCGCTTTAGATCCCATTTCTACTTACATTTAATTGTACAGAACTAAGTTCCGTACTTGCGTTAGTAAAACTTTACGTGTGTAACTTGGCTATTGTTATCATCTGTGCATCCGGTCATAACTCTCTGTGAAATATATGTGCAATGTAGGGGAAAATGGAGAAGGAATTTAAAAAAGTTTATTATGTAAGTGTATAAAGTGGGTTCAGCGTTGCTTAAAAAAAACACCACTTGATTTCTACACAAGTCATCAGGGTGAACAAACTTGAAAGGCATAATTTCTAAAGCTATAATTTCAGTAAACTGAACTTTTGGGAGAATGGACTAGGATGTGTCCTAATGTACTTGTTCTCTATGTCTAACATCTCCTGTAGTGATGATTGCAGGCTATAGTTGTGGCTAGCTTGGAACATGCCGATGGTGTTATTTCAAACATTAAGTGAATATAATGGAACAATTTTTATTTCCAAATCTCCTTTAACAATCAAAAAAAAAAAAGACTTAAGCATCACTCTCATTAACAACATTGGACTGGATTCAGAAATTGAAAATAAGAGGAAAACAGGTGGAGAGGTACACCCGGTCAAAACCATGTTGAATTTTAGTGGGAGAAAAATTAATTGTATTATTTCTATGCAGGGAGAATACTTTACTTTTGCTTATTGCAAATAGATACTGACCAAATATTCTTTTTAATCTGTCATTTAATCTGTCATTTAGGTATGGGAAATAGCCCCTCTGTTTTCAAGAGATAAATTTTGCCTCCCCTATAATTCAACATGGCTATGCCCTGGCCATAAATTTTCACCAGTTTTCTCTTATGCATAGATGCCGACTCTCCCGGAATGTCTGGGAGACTCTCGAAATTCTGTCAGTTCTTCTGGTATCCCGGGATGCCGGCAAATCTCCTGCAAGGGACTTGAGGCTCATGGCTTCCATGAAACCACGGCCTCAAGTCCTGCCCCCCTGCCTGGCAACACTAGTTTACTAGGTACAGGGAGGGACTTGATGATGCAATTTGCATAAATCATGCTGTTAAGCCCCGCCCCCTGCATGCATCTATGGCTTCCCTCCAGGATCTCCTGGAGGGAAGTCTTTAAAAGTTGTCAACCCTGCTCTTATGTTTAAATATAAGTTTTCAATTTACATGTATATTTTATTTGTAAGGTCATATGTGCTTCTTTTAAGAGAACCTATGATGAGAGTCCATTTTGTAAGATGAGCGTTGAGATGGGCTTCTGATGGTTGACATTGACTTGTGGACCTAATTTTCTTCTCGCATAGAGATTTTGAGCCAGATTCACGCCTAAGATGCAATCACTTCTTAGGTGCGTATCTTTAGTAAAGAACCTACTGTGCATGCGTGGTAGGTGCTTTACGCAATCGACGCACCAGTTCGGTCTGTAGATTGCCTCCATGCTGTCTTTAAAGACAGCACGGAGTGTTTTAGGTAAAAAGAGGCGGCGTATTGCCGCCTCAGGGAGGGATTAGGTAGAAGCGGGAGGGGGGAGGTATTTAGATAAGCCGGGGAGGGCAGGGGGAGATGGATAGCGGCAATGCACGGATAGTTAAGGTAGCCCTATGGCACACGTAATTGCCATAAGGTACCTAAAAAGGGGGGTGGGATGGGGCAGGACGGGTGAGTTAGGTGCGTGTATGTCCGCACCTAAATCACACCGGATCTGTGAATCCGGTCCTTTGTCACCAGTAAAATAAAACCAGAAACTCATTAACTTCAAAGAAAGCTGGTAATATTAAGGGCTATATTTACAAAAAAAAAATTCCCCCGAAGGGAAGCTGCTCCAGGCTCGCCTGTGTTTGCAGCGAGCCTGGCAGCTTCCCCTTAAAAAGTTACCAATAGTCACCCCTCCGCCGAGGTCCCTCGAAGTCCCTCAAAGTGCTCTGCCTGCAGCACAGGCACTTCATATCGAATGAAGTACCTATGCATGCGCAGGGTCTTCATATCTGGGCCGGAGTCTTCTAAGTCGGACGCGTATGACGGACAGGTAAGTTTTGTCTTTTTTTTTACAGTTTTTAATGTTTTTCTTTATTTTTCGAAGTTAAAAAAAAAACAACACATTTTTTTTACTTTTTTTTTTTTTACATGGCCGCATCCACCGTCATTCCAGCGGTCTCCCCACACATACCCCGCTTTTCCTCCCCCTAATAATGGCTATTAGGGGGAGGAAAAGGGGGGAATATGGGGAGATTGCTGGGATGAAGTCTCTAACACCATCCTCAGATGGCATTAAATTTTCCTTCACTGCCGAATCAGAATTTAGTAGGGATAGTAACTTGTAGTTAGTGCTGGCACCCGTTAAGATCAACGGGCCAGCGAATCTATTTGAAGTGTTTGTGCATCGCCACGGAAACAGCAGATTTCCATGGCGAATGCACTTTAGTAAATTTTAAAATGCCAATTTTCAAGTGATAATGAGCGTTTTAGTGTTAAAACACCCATTATCACCCATAAAACACCCATTATCACCCGAAAATTTAAATAGTAAATGGAGCCCGAAATGTTAAATTTAACATAAGATATCCACAATGCAGAAAAAAGAGAACAGCCACTGACAGGCAACAGGAAGCATTAAGGCAATCCAGGTCAGAGCTGATGCCTAAGAAACGATAAATTGATTCATGGTAAGGACGTGCACTGTACAGCATGCACAACCTCAGAGAAACTGAAGGCTTTATATAAGCAAAACACACAATGTATTAGTCGGGTACAATAAAAATGTATGACATAAAGAAAACAGAACATAACATAATATGTGATTGAGGCTGACTATGACCTTAGATTCCACAATTCAAGAAAAATGTAAATGGCTGCAGTTGAGTAAAACTTAAGCAAATGGATTAGGTGTGTTATATGAGGGCATATATAGCATAAATATTTAATTCAGGTGCCTCACATTAGACTGTATCCAGACTTACTACAAAGATCGCTAGGTATTGAAAATGCTCAGTTTTGGTGGTCACCATTAGAGACCAATAGATGTTTTTTACAAAAGGGTAAATATGCCGAATACTTACTCATTCATTTTTTCAGAAGGCGTCGGACCTGTCGCAACAGAAGTCATTGGAGAGGTGAGTAACACTCTCTGAGGAATTATAGGGTTAAGCTCTGGGTAAGGGAAGGTTAGGGTAATAGAAGGGGAGGGTTAGGATCAGAAAAAGGTTTTTTTTTGCAGGAATGTATATAAAACAATTTAAGAAATTTTTGTTGTGATGGATGAATAAATCAATGCTGGTATATAGACATAAAATAACAATTTATTAAATATACATGTATGTTAAAAATAAAATAAAAATAAAATATAATGCATAGAACCACATGAGTGACTGTTCAGAATTAGAATAGACAGCCATAGGAGTTAAGCAGCAATAATAGATAACAATAGGTATAGAATAAACCACATAAATATTGGTTAAAAATAGAGATGGACACACAGGTGGTATTTACCCTATAAGGGATGATGCAAAGTACACCTGATCTAGTCCCAGTGGAAGGAGAGTAGCAAAGAAATGGATGGCCAGTCCAAAACTAGTTGCTATGCAGATAGTTATTGAATCTCAACACACAGCACTGTGCACAGTGGTAAATTGTATCCAAACGGTTGCGGGTTAAAGCAACCAGGTACAGAGTGCTTACCCTTCATGTGATGGATTAAGTAGGTAGAAGCTCTTAGCAGACGTCCTCACGGTACATCAGGCTAAGGCAGATGAAACCTGGAAATATGAGCAGGGGGAGGTCACGGTAAGCAGAGATGAAATGAGTGGACTCCTTCCACAACGGAGTTGTCAGATGAAAAGCAGTGGAGATAATGAACCACAGCGCTGATCCGACGAAGAAGGTGAACTCCTTCTACAAAGAGGTTAGCAGGTGGAGGGCAGTAGGGGTAATAAATCACCGTAATGGTTCAGTCGGCAGCTTAACAATATCGGCTCAAACTTATAGAGAGCCGGGAAGGGATGGCACAGCCTATATGGATAGCTAGTATATGTATTAAGTCCCAATACGTGTCCTATGTAGCAAAGCGACGCGTTTCGTACCTTCAAGGTACTTTATCAAGCAGTAAATGGTCCATGCTTCTTCTAGCTTATTTAAGGGGAGGGTAATTCATTAATTAAGCAAACAGCTGCGTATGGTCGAAAGGGGGAGCAGGAATATAACACACAAAATACATTAAGCTAAATAAATAAAAAACTATAATTCATTAAAACCTATAGTAAATATACTGTGAAATACAAATATTCCAACTAATATATACCAGCGTTGAAATGATAACTATATCTAATACCAAGATAGGGATTGCTGGAAAACCAATCAGGAGACCTTTAAAAAAATGGAGATGACAAGCGTCTCCAAAATGAGCAACTATTTAATAAGGAAATTTAATCCTTTAGGGCAGAGATAATGGACTTAAAATAGGTGAAATAAAATAAATGAAACCAAATTAAAAATAAATATACACATGACCAAAGAGATGGAGTACAAAAAAAATTCCTAAATTAAAATAAATTAAAGAAAATAAAGAAAATAAAAAATACAGAGACAAAAAAATGGTTAGGATTAGGCTGCGGGGAAGGAAGTCTTAGGGTTAGGCTGTGGGGAGGGGAGTTTTAGGGTTAGAGTAGTGGAAGAGGAGGATTAGGCTAAGGATTAGGAAAAGGGTTGGGGTAAAATTTGCACTTACCATTCGACGCTAGGTCTTCGGTGGTCCAGCAATAAAAGGCCCTTTCAAAATAGACCGTTTGCAGTGGCAACCCACACCCATGTCTTTTGGGGGGCCCCCCCCCCCCCTGGGGGGGGGGGGGGGGTATTTCTATCTGGCTTCGGATCCCCAGGTCCACAGGGCTCTGAGTTCAGTAGCAGAAGAGGTCTGGATCATTAGTACAGATGTTCACAGAAACTTATCTGTTATATATCCAAAAACACACAGTCGCCTTTATAGCTTATGGGTGTGGGGCTCTGGTCCTAATGGTGGATTTTCAAATTTTAATTGCATATGCCTTGAGGAGGCATTGTAATCGATCCACGGAGCACCGAGCTTTCGGTGCTCCGAAAAGTGGAATAAAAAAAAGTCCCCCACTCCTTTCCCTAATTCTTACCCTAATCCTCCTTCCTGGCAGTCTGACCCTAACCCTCCCTTACTGGCATCCTGACCCTAACCCACCATCTCCCGCAGCCTGACCCTAGCCCTCCCTCCCCTGCAGCCTGACCCTAACCCCGCAGAAAAACTTTACTCACCTGTCCCCTCAGTCTGGAGAGGTGTGGCGGAGGTGCGGTGGAGTGATCTCTTCTTTCCGAAAGTGAATGGGTGAGTATGCCGACCCCATACTGCATACTCATCCATTCATAAAAAAAAATTCAAAACGCGTAAGTATCGGAAAAAGTAACTTTCGAATATCCCTTTTTCGGAAGCCAGATGAGGAATCCACCTTTACATGGGTGTAATCTCAATGATGTGCATTGGGGCCACCATCAAGGGGGACAGTCGGGATTATTGTCCTGGGCCCGGAACTGATGGGGCCCACGATACTCAACTTCCCTGCGCACCGGTCCAAGGTTAATGCTGTTCAGTGGCGCCCTGCCCCTATGTGACATCACTCTTAGCTGCCGTGGATGCGTCCCGAGCCTCACTATTTCTGATGGCGATCCTGACTGTACAGTACAGAAATGTACAAACCCATGTGCTGAGTATTAGAGTAACAAAAGACTCTACTATATGCAAATAAGAATCTGGAAATTGCACCAGTTTAGAAAAACTGTCTGACAGAAGAGATTTTTTTAATAAAACCTTGTAGACATAGTTAAAATATAACCCTACAGACCTGACACACAGTTGACAAGTGTAAAACATTTCATTCATAAATACAGTGTTTATCATTAGTATATATTAGAGTATTAATTGTCATATAAGCCAATTATAGCTTCAGTTATATAGGACCGGATTCACACTTAATAAAGACAGACGAACTATGCATGCAAGATACGGTCTGTGCGGCTGCCAATGGCGACTGAAGGCAATTGCCGTCTGTCTCGATTTTCTACTCTGATGTGCTGTGACTCTCAGAGTCATAAAGAATTGACTGCTGACAGGTAAGCAGTTGAATCCTAGCCCTACCCTTAACCCTCCCCTAACCCTCCGTATCCTTAAGCTTAAGCCTAACCATCCGCTTCAGTCCTAATGCTAACCTTCCCCTTCTTGAGACCTAACCCTATGTGTCCTGCAGCCTAACTTTAACTCTCCCTTCTGGAATCTTAACCCTAACCATCCCTTGTTTAGGCCTAAACTTAATCTGCACCCACTGCATCTGCTGCAGCCTGTCACAGTTGGGAGCATCTCAAATTAGTTACCTGTTTCCAGGGGGAATTTGGAACTTAAAGTGGCCCTCAAAAATAAATCTGCAAAATGCCACGTGTGGGTTGGATCAACTATTGGTGGGTTCCTAAAAATATGTAAACTGGATTAGTAGAGAATAAAGAACCTACTGACAAGTATTTCACATTCCAATAAAGAGATTTATTGTGATTGTGACCTCTATGCAATGCACCCAAGTGACCACCACCCGAAACATACAGCATCCTAGTGACCATCACCCAATACATACAGCATCCTAGTGACTACCTCCCAATACATACAGAATCCTAGTGACCACCACTCAATACATACAACATCCTAATGATCTCCATGCTATACAGACATCATTTTAGCAACCACCACCCATGACAGTCAACATCCTAGGTTTCTTCAATTAAAAATGGAGCCTACCGGGAAAATTCCCTGTAAGTCCTATGGCCAATCCACCCCTGCCCGTTCCCAAAAGCAATTTTTTATGCTGCGAGCATTTCGGCAATACACAAGCCGCCATTCAGCTGAAAGCTGTATCATTGTCGTAAAAGGGCCGGCTGGACTGGCAACCGAATACCGAGATAGGAGTTTACTGCATCTATCAGATTTTTTGGAACTGCCTCTCCTTGTTTGTTTCCCCCAGCATTCATTATAGTTTGGCACAAAAGCATATGAGAAAATGTTCAGCGTTTAAAGATATTGCACAGATGATAGCTTCTCATTAAATGGATTTAAACAGACATTAACAGTAATAATAGCATGCATCTCATAGTGTTCTTTTTATTAGATAACTTACGCTTGTTATAAGATAATGGCTGGAAAATCAAGAAGTAAGAAGTATGCTGTATTCCTGGTCCCAGTCTAGACTATGATCTCATTATACTTTGGGCAGTGACACAGTTTGGCATATCTTTTTTCATTAGTTAACGCAAAACTGCAAAGTATTGTACATCCGTGTTATTAAATGCAATAAAATGGATAATGATACGTTGTATTGACACGTAACATAAATCACTGTGGGGGCTTAAAATGCTTCCCTAACTAAAAAAAAATTATTTCACTCTCAAATAATAGATCAGTAACCGTGTTAATGTAACACAAGGGTATTCATTTCTTTCACAGAAAAATTGCACACGCACACACACACACACACAAGCAAACACACACACACACAACAATATCTGGCTTTGAATTGGAAGATGTTACAATATGTTGATAGGTTCAAAATTTTGACAGGTTCCAATTGTCAACGGTCAATATGCTAACAGCTGAATATTATGGAT
The DNA here is from genome assembly GCA_011038615.1 of Limnodynastes dumerilii. Lineage (NCBI taxonomy): Eukaryota > Metazoa > Chordata > Amphibia > Anura > Limnodynastidae > Limnodynastes > Limnodynastes dumerilii. Next base: position 1,372,024 of record WWET01000006.1, on the reverse strand, counting down.
TCAGAACTAGTAACAGCAGATGAGTTACGTGAATGGCACGTGTAAGCTGGGCTGTGTGCACATGTTCCGTATATCAGGAGGTGATAAAACTCGCGAGGATGCGCAATGTGGGCATTTAAATTGTACAGTATTAATAGTATTAATAGTACTGAACAGCCATACACACACGGAGAAGTTTGGGTAAGTTAATGGACATATAAGTCAGCTATAATCCACACGTGAGAGGGGATTGTCATAGGAGTGCACTAGCCACTTACATTAGCAACTGAAAAACGCTCTAAATTCTGGATGCAGCTCTATATTAGGACTGTAACATCTGTAAACGTACTGAAATGCAGCCAGCTATTAAAATGAGATGATTCCTCTATATGTTTAAATCTTTGTGTTTTTCAAAGATTATAATGTTCTAAAGTGTTGGTTACATTTTTATTCCTGTGAATGGGTGGGGTGGGGCCCCAGTGTGTTGCTTGGCCCAGGGCCTACAATGCTGTTAAGAGTGTACAGGAGAACTATACGTTCCCAGGGTTGATTTCTATAAGATTTTTCTAATATACACTATATGTATCTGTCTACATTTTGTACCTTTCCACATTATGAGCTGCTGTCACTTTAGTTGTTGATATTTTGTACCTGTTCACATTTTTATCGTTGATATTTTGGGTGTGGTTTGTGCCTGGCAACAGAGTGATTGCTCGCAGTCAGCACTTCGAAGAGATGGAGCCAGATCCAGACCTAGGTACGACAGGGGACTTGCAAGTCATTTGTGTAAGTCCCCTTTCTCGGAACATCTGCGCATGTGCGCACCAGACGTTCCGATAGCATACATACAGACGTATGTAACTAAGTTCCGTACATCAGTAAGTACACTGAAGGGGCTTGACCCTTCATTTATGATGGTCGTATCCCCTCGTCCATACCATTTTTGAATAGCAGCACAGCAAAAGGTAAGTTTGATTAACCCTTACCTTAACTATCCTTTTTCTGCAGCCTAACTCTAACCCTCCCCAGACCCTAACCCTCTGCTCTCTACAGCCTAACCTTAACTCTCCCCTAACCCTAACCATCCTTGTTCTTCAGCCTAACCCTAACCCTCCTCTAACCCAAACCCTCTGCTGTCCATACCCTAACTCTCCCCTAACCCTAACCATCCTTGTTCCATAGCCTAACCCTAACCCTCCACTCTGCAGTCTAACCCTAACTCTAACCATTGTCATCCGGTAGCCTACCTCTAACCCTCCCCTCTCGCCCTAGCCCCACCCTGTCCCACTGTCTAAACCTAACCAGGATGCAAGGCCGGATTGGCCATTGGACTTACAGGGAGTTTTCCCGGTAGGCCAGTGGCCTCTGGATGCCACTCAGCAGCTTCAATTTTATTTGCAGAAGACTAGGATGTTGACTGTAATGGATGGTGGTTGCTAAAATTATATCTGTATAGAACAGAGGTCATTAGAATGCTGTATGTATAAGGTGGTGGTCACTAATGTTCTGTGTTTCCTGTGGTGATCACTAAGCTACTGTACGTATTGGGTGGTGATCCCTAACATGCTGGATGTATTGGGTGGGGATCGTTAATATGCTGTATGTATTGGGTGGTGGTCACTAACATGCTGTATGTATTGGGTGGTGGTCACTAGGATGCTGTATGTATTGGGTGGTGATTGTTAAAATAAAAATGTAATTGTAAGACCATAAAATAAGGTACGATTCCCTTATTTATATATTCGCAAATGCGAACGCAATTTATTCGCATTTGCGTATAGTTATGAACGTTTATGAAAAATTCATGTATTGCCTGTAAAGGATGA
>WWET01000006.1:1328310-1340591 GCA_011038615.1 Limnodynastes dumerilii | reverse complement strand
CACGTTTTCTATGTTATATCTAAAAATCTATTTTGTGCATATATATTAAGTGTTAGATTAAGCGTAGTGAAATATTCTTTTTCATATTTAATGCATTAATTATTAAATGACCTTTCGGCATATCTTTTGGTATACCTAAAATAGTCATTAGGACATAGAACCTGTTGTTAATTTTTTTGAATCCCACCACTGTGCATGCATGATATAAAAGGGGTGTGGTTTCATCCATGTAGAGGGCGTGATCACCCTCCAGGGTGTTCCTCTCATCCTGACAGTGCTACACAGCTCCTTTCCGACCACCCTTCTCTTTTAAATGACCATGAGCATTGCCGGACACAGTGCACACAGCTCCTATTCATTCCTACTCTGCATATAATGAATGAGTGCCCCTATCAGAATAAAGCTGTCAGGACAGAAGAAAAGGGTCCTAAAAGTGGGACTATCCTGCCCAAAGCAGGGCAGTTGGGAGCTTAACAATACACTCCTATTAAATAAAATAAGTGCTGTGTATCTTACTTGCAGTATCACTATACAAGCAATTACCAGTCTAATCCTCTCCTGCCTTCACTAACAGTGCTGCGTGTATTTTTATTCAGTGCTTATTGTTACAGAGGGAATGGGAAATATTCAGTGAATGGGACAGGATCTAGAAGACGCCTGAGTCATATCAGCTCTGATTCTGTAAGCTCATCGTTCTGCGCTCTCTCTGTGTGTGTGTGAGCTGCCTCCTCCCGTCTCCTGGCTGTATAGCCGCAGATTTTTATTACAATGTCTTCATGCAGCAATGTGAACAGGTACAAATGTGGAGCAGCTGCTGTACTGCTAAGTGTCCTTCAGGGATCCCCAACGCCATTGCTTGGTGGATTATAATGATGGCGCCATAACGAGCGTTAACGCACTGCTTGTCATTTGTCAGCATTTATATTCCCCGCGGGAGGCATAGCTCTGAGAGGAGGAGGTGGAGGGAGACAAGCGTTGGAGAAATATTCATTTAAGAATAACACACGTATACACACACACATACGGGCTGAGTGATGGAAAAAGCCCACTCAGTAACATTGAAGTGTGATCAGGACATTATTAAAAAGCAAGGATTGGAGGAACAGAGCTCAGGGGATTGTAGGAATCTGACAGGTAGCCTGGGAACAAGGAAGATAAATCAAGGCAACACAGACAGGACTTAAATTAGTGTGATAAAGGCAGATCGGAATAGATAGGTTCTGTATAAGAGACAAGTCAACGTAAGGACAGACAGAAACAACCTGAGGATTATATTAAATTAATAGGAACATGACAGTGGCCCAGATAATCAGCCCTCGTATTCTATATTTCATATTTAGTAGACAACACTTTTTATTCTGTTATTCATTTTTTGTTCTGTAACGGTACTCCCCTCATCTTATATATAACCCTCTCCCTTACAGATGTCAGGAAATGCTGCTACTCTATGGAGGCCAGCATTAACCTAGGGCCTGTGTGCAGGTAAGTTGTCCCTTGCGCAGCCATTGACCCACAGAGCAAAGGTGAATATTGCGGGCGCGATCAGCTCCGCATTCGGGACGATGGTCCCGACTGTCCCCAGCCTGATGGCAGCCCTGATAACCGGTGCTAAGATGCCACTAAATATGATGCACACACCAAATACAACTTAAAATGAAGCAGAATAAAGCACACACAGGCCACCTGATTTTTTTTTTTTTACAGGGCAATGGACAAAGCTACTATTTAAATAGACCATCACTGAGAGAGTGCAGAGGCATAAATGTGTTCAAATAATGCAAAGATAGATAGATAGATAGATAGATATGAGATAGATAGATAGATAGATAGATAGATAGATAGATAGATAGATAGATAGATAGATATAAATATTGGATTCCAGATTTAATATTTGTAATTCTGTTGTATGATAAGTTGCAGTTGGTGTGTGCATAATTTGTACTGATATCTTAGCAGGGGTATAATGTTGTTTCCAAAAACACCACAGTGGGGGAACAGTCTCTACGAGGAAACAGAATCTGCTTACATTAATAACATATTAATTCCTCTTAAATCCATAATATTTTCTTTAATATTCTTCTCTCTTTATGTCCCAGTTCTGCCCTCTTAATCATTTCTCATCTCCCATTTTTCATTCTCCACATAAACAGATCATTGATCCTTCAATTAATTCTGTTTTTGTTTCTCCGCCTCATCATAGAGTGGTTGCCTCATCCCCCTCTACACCCACACCTCCAAAAGGTAGCATGGAATTCAGGATGTTATTCCACATAGCATATATAGATATATAAAAAAAATCACTTTTTATCCATACCCATTAGACAGGGGCATTTTAAGAAGTGAGACAGGACTGTCTCTCCCGATTCGCGGGCTAAAAAGGGGCAGGGCTTACAGTGTTGTTAGCCCCCGCCCCTTTTTCGGCCCGCAAACAGGGATAATCCCACCGCAGGGGAAGGAGGACTCATTTGGCATCTATTTATTCCCTCTGGAAGATCTTAGAGGAAAGAAATAGATGCTGAATGGCCCCACTTCCCCTGCCAACCCTGGGTGCGGGATGCATGGCACAGGGTCCCCTGTTCTGAGGGGTCCGTGTGCACTGCACACCCTGCACCCATTATAGAGAGGCCTATGCCATTAGAGTTTTCTCCAGCTCCCTAATAATGTCCATGGGCCTGATCCAGACTTAAGATCTTTACGCATGCAACGATCATGCCTAAGCATGTCTAAGTTACGCACTTATAAGGATAATGCACTTCCCCCGTCACTTCCCTCTCACGTACTTGAGACTTAACTGACTTACGTGTTCAGAACTCTTCCTCTGGGCATATGCAATGTGTTGTTGTTGTTAAGTGAATAACCCAACCCATACTGTACAATCTAAATGCCTCCCTCCGCCCACAAAGCGTATAACCACCTTGTGTATGTATGTCCTGCTCTATCGTACGGAGTAACGTGGCTTAAGTAAATTGGCTGCCGTTATTAAGTCATGTCTTCCCCAGATCCCCATTTATTTTCTTTAGCTACTTATTTCTTCTTTCAGCTCTCTCTGTGAACTGATTCCAGAGTTTGAGAATAAAAAAACAGGTGGAAAATGACATTTGGAAACCATGTTGAATTGCAGCGGAGGCAAATTTCATCTGTTGCAAACAGTATTAGAGCTAAGAGGAGATGTTCCCAGCCCAAGCCTAAATAACAGATTTTAAAGTTAATCTGGTGATTAATGGCCTGATCTTGACTTCATAATGACAGGCTAGTTGTGCACGACACATACAGAAATAGCCTGTCGATATGTACTATGCATGCGCGTACAAAGAGATTCTTTCTTAGGATGGTATTCCGTGCAGATTTGAGTGTATGAGAGACGCATGGTGAATGGGATCCGGAATGGTACGTCGATAACGGAGGGTCTCAAAGGCCGGGATGATCAGAGCTTTCTTCGTGTTACCCATATCCAGTTGTACAACGGTCTTCCTATAGGGAGAGGCAGAAGATGTATTAATACCATATAGGCTGCAAGCTCCTTTATAGCATATCTCCCTCCCCCCACACCCCCCCCTTGAAGTTCAACATGGTTTTGCCCAGGTGTAACTTTGTGTTTTCCTTTTATTTTTAAACTCTGGATCTGGCTTTCATATGGTATACGATAAAATTGCCAATGTATATTTACAATGCATATGTTTCCAATAGGTTTTAGCTATTAGGGACAGACAAGAGTTGGCAAAAATTCACCAAGTTTTTCCAATGTCCTGGATCAGCCAAGCTAAATTAAGACTCATTTGTGATCCCCGGATGTGAGGACCAAACCATGTAAATGATGGTGGCTCTTTGATGTGATACTAACATCGGCTTAATACCAATTGCACTGAAGAGTTGCTACCTAGGGCGCTGGCCAGTATCCAGATGGAGGAGCAACCTGCGAACCATTTATCCAGAATGTACACATGATCGCTTGTTGGGTAATGTGCAAAACAGTCACCTGTTCGTAAAAAGCAGCAACCATGCACTTGTTTGGACAAGAGACAGTTTTGTAGCTGTGCGGAATAGGCTTTTTCTGCCCCTCCCCCTGCTGGCTTATCTTGTTACTGCACATCTAACTTACTGCACTAATCAATTCCTTTGTACAAAACAATATATACCAAAACATAACATATAGCATAGCATAGCATATCAAGCAAAGATCAAATTCAAGCAAACAACTGACAATCTGACAAGCAACTAAAAATACATACATACACATACTTACAAATAGATTATTAAGAACATGTTCTTCACATGGCAGCTCTCAATTACCATCATAATCAAAGTCAGATATCTCCCAATTGAAGAAATAAATAACATTACCTAAGAGACCAATTGGCAACTGAAATGTGTTTTCAGAGTGACATTTCTAAGATGTCAACTGTCAAGTATCTAGTATGGGCACAAAGAGTCAGTCAACAGCTCCGGGGAACCAAGATCATAAGGAACAGAGAAATCGTATGGCAGTGTCAAAAATAAGAATGAATATGTTGATAATGAGGGTTATAATTCTGTATGTAGCATTCATTGTCTCTCTCCTGATGACTATTGTGAAAGGCAAACTATGCACTCAATTATTGCTGCAGTTAATGTTTGTATTAATTCCAGAGGGAAATTACGTACTGCCATGGCTATCCGCACCAGTTACCGCTGGTAAATTAGTCATGTTAACTATCATGAAGGAACAGTGATTTCATATGACCAGGGGCCTTATATTAATCTATTATTTAAAGAATAACTATGTCTAAGATAAAAAATGTTTTAATGTGTTTATTAGCTGTAATTGTGTTCTGTCCCTCTACTGGGACGGGTGCCTATTATCCTCTTTTTAAACATATATTTTTTTTTCTTCTGGGAGAAGGAAATCAGTATTAATCAAACCGCTTGAACCCTGTACATATAATTAGAACTTTGATTTGTATTTAAGCTCTTTAAATTTATGTCACAAATAATTTTCGTTCAGTCTGTGTTGTATATTAACATCATTGGACCGGATCTAGACTTATGAAAAGAGGGTGTTTTCCAATTGCTATGATCGGATAATGCACGCTTTTTGGTAATAGCGAGTGGGCATGTGCCGCACTCCCTGGACAGATTTGGGTCCAAACTTCTGTTCTGAGACCCTTTCTGATGGCTGGCAGGTGGAGTTTGAAAGTGGAAAGATCATCATACTCATCCATTCATAAAACTTAGTAAATATAGTCCCCCACTACTTTCCCTAATTCTTACCCTAACCCTCCCCTCTTACTACCCTAACCCTAACCTCCCTTCCTGGAAGCCTGACCTTAACCCTCCCTTCCTGGCAGCCTGACCCTAACTCTCCATTCCTGGCAGCCTGACCCTAACCCTCCCTCCTCTGCAGCCTGGCCCTAGCCCTCCATCTCTCACACAGAGGAGGTGCGGCGGAGGAATATTGCTAATTGCGAAAGTGAATGGGTGAAGTATGCCGAATGGCATACTCACCCATTAATTAAAAAAAGTCTAAATTGGTAAGTATTCATAAAAGGGACATCCGAAAAGGAACTTTCGGATGTCCCTTTTTCGCAATTCACATGTTCTAACCGGAGATTGCAGCCATACTCACCCATTCATTTTTGCAGATCCACCGGATGGCAGCTACAGAGAGGTAAGTAACCCTCTCCGGGGCATTTTAGTATTAGAGGGGGTTAGGGTTAAGCGCTTAGGAAGGGAGGGTTAGGGTTGGGACCATAGAAGGGGAGGGTTAGGGTCAGGCTGCAGGGAGGGGGGCCTAAGGGGTAGGCTATAGAGAAAGGAGTATTAGGGTCAGGCTAGGGAGAAGGGAGGTGTAGGGTCAGGCTGTGGGGAATTGAGGATTAGGGGTTAGTTTAGACTCTCACCTTTCGGAGGACCGTTTTCGGTGCACAAGCAATCAATATCCCAGCCAGTTTGAAACTGGCTGGGAGAGAATAGCCCTATCGAAATAGGGACATTCTTAGCGGGGACCCACACCCAGTATGTAGATAGGGGTAGCACGGTGGCTGAAGTGGTAGCACAGCATTGAGGTCTGTGTGGAGTTTCTATGTGGTAACCATGGTCCAGATGCAGAATCGTTAATGAAAACTGACTTACGCATTTGGCTTGCGATCGTACTGCGAAGGTGCAGTACAAGGATTTCTGCATCAGAGTGCTGCCGATGCTGAAATCTTTCTCACCACCATGCATATTTAATTCGAATTGGTGGGTGGGATCTGGAATGCTAATCGTACAGTAAGCCCTTGCAGACGGTGCTGCATTCCGTATGGGGTTCTTTTGCATGCAGAGACTTAATGGCTGAACATGCGAGGGGAATGCAGGGATATACACTTCCCTTGAATGCACTGAATATAGTATAGTAAATTGCAAACGCACGAATCTACATTGCAGAGTATAATGTACGAAATCTGAACTTCATTCTGAATCCGGACGCATATCTGCTTGGATGGCCTCTGGTTTTCTCCCACACCCCCAAAACATTGGGTTGACATGACATGGGCAAAAAATGACCAGCTCGGACACCATAACAAGGAGGCAGGACCTGTGTCTGTATGAGGCTCTGCATGTGTACAGCTGAAAATAGCACTTAGCAACCCGATTCACAAATAGGCTCACAAGGGGATTATAGTGTGATGATAAAACCTTAATTAAAGGGAGCTGATGCCTGTCTATCTAATCATTTCCTTTTTTTTTTTGACTTCCCTCCTCTTTTATTTTCCCTTGCGGCTGCTGGGTGGATTCAGGGGCCCCTCGTGGCACAATGACTTCTAAAGCAATGACTGGAAGGAAGGCTGTGCTATGTTGACATGAAATTTCAGGACAGCTTCTCTCCTGCCATTACCCAGCAAGCCAACGGATGGAACAGACTTTCTCCCTGTAGCTCCCATGAGCTGACCAGCACTAGGCTCACAGCCATTCGTGATATACTGCAGCACCCGAAAACCCTGGCATATAGGAAAGTATGGCTAGCAAAAAATTTTTTTACTAATTTAGCATGGGGAATATAATGAAAATGACATGTAACACCGAGGGTTTGGAAAAATGGAGATGTTGCCCATAGCAACCAATCATATTTTAACTGACATTCTCTAGTATGTAAATAGAAAGTGAGAGCTAGAATCTGATTGGTTGCTATAGGCAAAACCTCCACTTTTCCAAACCCACAGATTAGTAAATCTGTCCATGAGACTTTTAAATGTTAATTAAAAAAAACATCAATAATAATAATTTTAGATATTTATCCAAACTTATTCTGCCAATCTTCTATCACTCTTTATAAATCAATAGTTTTTTCTGTTTTAGAAGTTAGCTATCACCATCATAGAATATGCTAGAAAAGCTAGAGAGTTAGTTGGCAACATCGGCATCTATCAAAATCTTTAAAAAAAATGTAGTCTAAATTACCCTGAAAACTGTCACTTTAGATTTGTTTTACTATTATCTTCTAATGTGACCTTAGGTTTAAATAAAGAATTTAGCTAACATAATATTAACCCGTGTATGGCTGGTGCGTATTCCTGAGTTTCTCATAAAAAGAAGATAGGTAGCAACGCAAAATCAATTTAGTTAAATGATATTAAACAAAACAAAGTTGTATTTCACATGTTAATTGTGTGCCATTTGGCACAACCAACCAGTGTTGTTAGCAACTTAAAGCTATGTTGCTAGAATTTATTGATGGAAAAACATTTTCAAATTTCATAGAGGAATGAAGCTTGAAAAGTTACCCAAGGACAAAGTACTTGTTAGCAAATGAATATAGTCTCCTGGTACTGGGGACTTCACTGTGCAATGTCGCAGCCTAGGGCTTTTAACCCAGTGTCTAACTAATCAAAACTAACTAATGGCCCAAGGCAACAGTGCGGTTGTCTATAGACAGGACAGATGCTGTCAGAAAGATGGAGCTGGCCCTGGTCCTGAATCTTGCCGTCTGGCTGCTGCTCAGGAAAGAAGAAATAACAGTGATATCAAAAAGGTGAGTTTTCACTTTGATGCTAATAAAAAACGGATAAAAATAAAGTATAAGCACAACACTTCACAGAAGACTAGCTTGTGCATCACCCCAATCACCTCTTATTAAGTACATTTTAGATAAATGTCCTTTGTATCTATGAATTAATATATGCAACCTGATCCAGACGCCCATCCAAGGTTGGCTCCGAGCCTGATAGGGGTGTGGGTTGATGGGATCATTCTCTCCCAGGCAGTTTTGAACTAGTTGGGATATTGATTGCTTATGCCTTGATGAGGCATAGCAATCGATCCCCGGAGCACCGAACACGGTGCTCTGATAGGTAAGAGTGACTCTTAACTTACCTAACCTTGGTTGCTATGGTCAACATCTCCACTTTTCCTTTCCTGTAGTGCCACAGGTTTACCAATACCTGCACTATGTGTATGGATTGGTTGGTGTTGGCATAGTTCTGAATACTGCATGGTGTTGTGCTGGAATATTCAGAGCAGAGGCTCTGATCCTGCAGTTTTATAGCTCACATAAAATATGACGATCAAGGCTATAATTTATACATTCTACTTTTTCTTCATATAATCTACACATCAGTTTTCCATGAAAGCAATGTTGAAAAAAGCTGCTGAAACTTTAATTTATCTTTTATAATAATTTATCCAAAATATAATTTGTCAAGCAAAAGTTACAAAGTATCTGTATAACCTCTTTTCTACTTGATTTAGGTAGTCCTTTCTTGTGAGTTATAATGTATCAGCAGGTTTATGTTTTTTTTTCTAGTTAAATGGGACTTTCCCCACTGCAGAGTCCTGCTCAGATTAATAAAACAAAACGTAGCAATGTCTTTCTGATATCCTATGCAATTACACATGGGAGATTTACTAATGTTTAAAAAGGTTTTGCTCATAGCAGCCAATCAGATAGTAGCTATTATGCTTAGAATGTAGATAATACCTAATTGGTTGCATCATTTTTTTTCAAAACATGAAGCAGGCACCTCAGTAAATCTACTGCTTTGAAGTATAAAAAAGTATGCTATGGACTACAACTTTCCAGAAGTAGGAAATTGAATAGGTAGCTCTTCTTTCTGCCTCTCTAATGAAATGAGATATTGAGTGATAACTCTTTGGATCGCACTGAGTGCATGGAACATAAAACAAGAGTAGATAACAGAATAGATAAAATTAGTGGTTAGCAATCTGTAGCAGTAAATCAGAGCTCTTCATTTGCCCATAATTATCAATTATAATCTGGCACAATCGGTTATGGGAGAACCAAAATACATCAATGTCCACACTTTGGGCCTGATCCAGAGGTACGATGTAGCGTAACCTGAACGTAGGGACGCTGGAGGACGTCGCCTCCAGCGTCCCTACGGCGCTGCTCAGGATCGGGCGTTGCCGTAGCAACGCCAGGCAACACTTGCCCGGCTGCAAAGCCGAACTTATGCCCGCCGTCCGAGCGACGGCGGGCGTTACTCTGGATCAGGCCCTTTACCTGTAATATGAAGAAGAATAAAGGATTTCCAAATAACTTTGTAATAACTGCATAGTCCTATGCATGTCCTCAAGCCTCACAAGCCATAGAGATTGCCCAAATGCCCTCATATAAAAAACTATGAGTCCATTTACTATCATTAGCACATCGAGCACTAATGATAGCACAGGCGAGCCTGGCAATATCGCAGGTAGTAGTTACCCCTCCAGCGATATTCCACAGCGCATGTGCAGGGGATGACTTTTGGGACTTGAAAATTTTCAAGTCCCAAAAGTTAAATACACCGTGTATGCGCTGGGAATTAACTACGGGGACAGAGAGATGTGGATCTCAGGACTGGTGAGTTAATGCTTTCTTAGCTTTTTATTTAAATCTTTAAAATTGTTTATTTATTTATTTATTTAATATTTAATGATAAAACATTTGTAAATCTCAATTTTTTATTAATACCCACACGCTGTGTATCCCTGTGGTCTCCCTATACATAACCCCCCTTTCTTGCCCTAGGAACAGCTATTAGGGGGAGGAAAAGGAGGGGTATATAGGGAGACCACAGAAATATTTACCCTAACGCCATCTTCAGAGTATTGCCGTGGAGTGTCAAAATCTGTGTCGATACATAGTAAATAGCGATCAGTTGGCCTGCATTCATTACAGTAGGCCAGCGATCAGGGGAGTTAATGCTAATGATCGCCATGGTTTCCACGGCAATCAATGCATTGTAAATGGCAATGCCTGTTATGATGTGGCACACCGGAAAGGCAGGGAGATGAGGCCACACCAGAGACAGAGGTAAAACACACAGGACAGAGGTAATATACACACACAAGACAGGCAGCAACAGACTAACAGTAGGAGGGAAATTCTAGGCCAAAGACCAACACACGGATAGGGGAACACAGACAGAACCTGAGCAAGACATAAATGGCGGCAGAGAATGCGGGAAGTATGGTAGCACTATGTGCTAGACTGAAACACAAATAAAGGCAGGCACTATGTGCCAAAATAAATCCAAGCAGCAGAAAGGGTATGAATTTGGTGCAGTTTAATGAAACCAGCAATACACTGACTGCAAAGGCAAAATAATGGCAAGCACTATGTGCTGGATAATGCAGTGTAAACACACAACAGATATAATACAAAATAATAAACTGCACACTAACACAAATATCAAGGAAAGGCAGCAGCAGACAAAAGTAAACAGACAGACCGGAGAACTGACAGAAATACTCACACCAGACAGGAGGAATGGACAAAAACTGGAAACAGATACAAGGGCTGGAACAAAGATCAATAAGGACAAAACAGAGAGCAGAGAACTGAAGGCTAGAATAATAAGCACACAGAAAACAGGAGGCTGAAAGCTAAGAGCAGTAGCACACACCAACATGAACAGGAAACTGAAAGCTATGACCCACACCTGTGCACTGGATCAAGGGGAATATAAGTCCAGTCCACAGGTGTGGGAAGACAAAACATGATTGAGAACAGGCAGGGAACCCACTAGCAGCCACTAGTGGCAGGAATAGGAATTACATGCATAACTGCCCCTAAAGGCAGAACAAGAAAACACAGTCCAGGATGTAACAATGCCTTAGTTTTCAGGAGATAAAGACAGTTTCCAAGTGAAACAAAGGCATTGCCGTTTTGTAAATGGAGCCCTATAGCACACAACTGTCTCACGTGACACAAGCGATGAGATTAGGGGTAAAGCAGGCACTTGGCACAGCATTAGGGGAACAGATCACAGAGAGTATAGACAGGAGTTCTGACCTTGGGCTCTGCTAGAGTACATCTGTGAAGAATGTGGGAAGACAAAGACTCCCTCACAAAGTTAGTGCTTAGTACAGTTTGCCCCGTCACTTGGGTCTTACTAACAAACAACATATTTATACCTCCTCACATTCCCAACATGTTGCTATAACTAATTACAGGCCTTGCAACCCACAGCAAATGCCCACAAGACCGTCTATGCCTGCACACTTTAGGAAAAGTATAGAGAATTAATATGATCTGGAGCAGAGGGCTAGAGATTCAAGTATAGATTCTATAGACTGTCTGCTTTTGACTACCAAACTGCTGGGGAGTTTATTATTGTGCCATGGGTCAAATCTTGACTTGCGAAATCCATGCTTACCTATCAAAATGCTTACCAATCCAACTTTTAAGGACTGATCCAGAGGAACAACATCGACACACAATGAATGTCTAGTACAGGGCCGTAACTAGAAATTTTAGCACCTGGGGCGAAAGACAACAATGGCACCCTGCTTTGGGCATAGCCATCTTTCCATGTGGTTGTGGCTAACATAACTCACAAGTTATATATATATATATCAATAGAGAGGACAGGGGGCGCTGCATAGTGTATTACCAGTGTTTATTTAGCCCCTAAGGGTCAACAAGTATCAACGTACCAGATTAAAAACTGAAAATCAGCGTGTTAACATCGGAAACTCCAGGACGCTAGGACCTTCTAATGGTGAAGTACATCTCATTCCCCACCTTGGAGACTGCATTTAGCCCTTAGCGGCTAAATAAACACTGGTAATACACTATGGAGCGCTCTCTGTCCTCTCTATTGTTATAGATACCATTACACCCTGAACTGAGGACCGGGAACACTTTGGGGAAGACGCGGTTCTGAAAATAGAAGAATCTAGTGTGTCTTGATAGATTGGTCACTTGGTGACAGGTGCTTTGGACTATTTTCTTTTTGAAGACCTACTGCGTAGTGTGATTTTTGAAGCAGCGCACCATTCTCTCCCTTTTTCTACACACACACACACACACACATATATATATA
>WWET01000006.1:1299704-1317671 GCA_011038615.1 Limnodynastes dumerilii | reverse complement strand
GGGTGGGGGGGGGGGGTATGTTAGAGGAGTCACCTTGTTACTGTTTGCATATAATTAAGGAGCTAAATCATTCTTAAGTGTGAATATTTTCCTTTGAGAGGTGGAAGGCATAATATAATACACTGGCCACCTAGTGAATATACTATGAATTGCAAATTTAAAGGCGTGACTGACAGCATAGCACAAAAGCATATGAGAATGGCTATCACGCCAAATAGCAGTGAGATCACCCTGTATAACATAAGTGAAGTAGTGTCAATGAACCTGATCCAGACTTTCACTGTCACTGCGCTCGGGGCTTTGAGTGCAGCGGCAGTGGAGATCCAAAGCTGGATCCCTTCTGGATCATAACAAGCACCTTAATATTTCTGCACCAACCTCATGTCAGGTGCGGAAGTATGGATTGCACATAAACGTTTTCTATACAAATAGTATAGCCCCCTCCCACCTTGCATAGACACTGTACCCATCCCTTCCCACTAGGTTGCTTCCACCAGGTTGTTGGAAACACATACAATATGGAAGTCTAGTTCTGGAGGATTCAGGCCTGTGATGGGCATGTGTTGTGTGCGCATGATGCGGTCATTTTACGGAAGTCTGGGTCCAGTCCAAGGTCACTTATGAAACCCTTGGGCAGAAATTCTTGGTTATGATCCTTACATGCCTTCATCAAATTTCTGCTTCTTCCATTTGGTGGCCTTATCTACCATGTCCTTGTGTCTCATTTTTGCTGGTTTGTTTACATGTCATCACTCTCTCCTCAATGAACCAAACTGACGTCATTTGAACAGCATTCTTTCAGTTATATACTGATTTGTGTCCTTAATGTCATGTGTTCACTTGTAGAGCTTTGATGTTGATCTTATAATCTTCTATATTGTTAGTATCCATATTATAAAGTTCACATTAGAATGTATTGTGCTTTATGTACATACCACTTATTATAATAGGTTTGCCAATGAAAACTGATGAGTGCATTGTGTTTGATGAGAACTCTTAGAAACACTTTAGTTAAAAGTGTTACTGCGTAAAATCACAGACATTAAGACAACAGCACCCTGTTTAGAGGACGCCACAAATTTATCTTTTATGAGTTCTCAAAGTAGGAAATGCTGTGTTAAATCACTGCTGCGATGACACTCTCTTGAATCATATACTGGCTCTAGTAAATGTTTAAATAAACCATTTCCAGTAACCTGCTCAAAGACAAGGCAGGTTCAAGGGTTCAGACATAAATTTTTCCAATGCAGTGTTTGGTGTTGATGAACCTACCAGCAGATCTTTAACTCTTTATGACATTAGATGCAACAAAATTATTTGAAACGTAGGACGTCTTGGAAGGAAGGAAGTGAGGGAAGGAAAAAAGAAGGGAAGAAATGGAATGAAAGGAGGAAATTTAAGAAGGGAAGGTATGGGAAGAGAAAGGAAGTGAAGGGAAAAATGGAGAGACCTTACAACACTTCTCTTATTTCCTTCTTTCTAAAAAATATATTTTGTGACTGACCCAGTATCATTTTTTTTTAAGTGTAATTTGCAGTTAAAGTGAATGATTCCACCAGACATTTGTAATTTTTGGCCACGGAACTAGAACTAGAATGTAGAAAAGCTATATTAGGAGAAATATATACTATCTCATTATATCACAAGAATATTCCATTATTCCAAATGGTGTAAAACACATTGAGAAACATGTGACCACTCTTTTCTCTGATAACATGCTTATTTCATTTTGTCCCGTGTATGCATTCTCCATTCTCCTATTAGTCATGTCCTAGCTGGGAACTCATGGAGGTTACTTGGATCTTTACCATGGACTCATGGCCGCATAGTGATTTAATGTAGAATGTCCACAGCTGGTTTTTCAAGACATACAGAGCTCATTGAAGTATCTAGATCAGCTTTATATTTCTTTTAAAGCAACCTGCCCATGTTGGTTAGACTGAAGACCTGACCTGGGCTTAGTGGATGCACACCTGTCTTTCTTTTCTCTTATCCCTAACCCCATGGACCTTTTTAATCAGGTTTTTACTAAAGCCATAACACTGTTTTGCCAATCTTTCCACAACAAGCTCATTTCTCCTTGGGTTTTTATTTGTCATATCATTATGGTATAACTTTTGGACTTTTATAGTGCTTCTGCCCACTAAATATGCAGTAGCTATGCTACTATATGATATCCAATGAACATAGTAGCAAAGAGGTACTTCCCATAAACAAAGGATGTGAATCACTGCCAATTCTCCTGAGGATTACACTTTATATTCTGTATACTTACTTTATAAAGCATTCTATGAAAGTGGAACATCACCAGGGTACAACTTCAGCTAAGAGCGGGAGACAATTCCTAACTTTAAACAATATTTGAGGAAATTAACTGGATCAATGTAATCTTAAAAGCAAGACAGTCCCAGCGTCCCAGTAGGTTATAGACTAAGCTCCGTCCCATAGTAAGAATATATATTACTGCATACTTGCTCTATATGCTGAGGTGGAAATGGTTGATGGTTCATAATTCAGCCTCTAAATATGTGCTATACATAAAAATATAAACGGGGTATGTAGAGTTGTGGACTATAAAAGTCTAATCCAGAGATAGGATTATCTGCACCTGGACAAACCGTGCTCCAAAGTGAGGGATGTAAAACTAAAATTAAACTGTAATTCATGGTTGAACTGAAAAACTTCACCTTCTGTTTACGCATTTTGACTTCACTCTCTTCTGAAGTTCATGATGGTCTTGCTAAGGTTCACATATTGGGCTGAATCAAGTATTCCGTACAGGTAAGGGGACAGACGATCTGTGGCCCCTACCTTAAAACTTCGGCGATGTCCTCACTTAAAATCATAGGGCTGTATTCACAGATCCGTTTTTGGGTGACGCTCCTGGCGTATTTTTAGGATCGGAGTAACTGCTCATGTGGAGGAACTTTATTTAAGCTATTTACGTTGAATTTACTCACGGAAGTCTGTTAGGCACGTACTTGTGAATCGCACTTGGGGATATACGTGCAGAGGGGCGTGATTGAAATCCGTACGAACAAAGTTACGTGAAAGTGGGTGGGGAGAGGCATTTAAATGACCATTTGAGGGTGCGGTTAGTTACATACGTACGTACATAAGTATTATACGCACATAAATGCACACAAAGAGATAAGGGTGCCCTATGAAGGCGCAAGTCACCGATAACCCGTCCGTGTGATGGGGAGTGTCATGGGTGTTGGCTTACAATGTACATGCGTATAATTGCGTAGCTTTAACTAACGGATCTGTGAATACGGCCCATAGTTGCCACCTTTTACTTTTATCCCTCCTGGGGCTAGATTTACTAACCTGTGGCTTTGGAAAAGAGGAGATGTTGCCCATAGCAACCAATCAGATTATAGCTTAAATTATAACATTCTCTAGTATCTAATAGGAAAGTGAGTGCTAAAATCTGATTGGTTGCTATGGGCAACATCTCCAGTTTTCCAAACCTGAAGCTTAGTAAACGTGGCTCCAGGAGTCCTGAAGCCCTGCCCCTTCCTGTCAAAGCTACACACTATACTTTTACAGGGGATTTGCCAGTTCCAAATTTAAGGAGTCTCCAGAATATTCCGGGAGAGTCGACAACCATGCTTAAAATGGAAGTCTGGAGAATATGGAGGATGCCTTCACTGTACGATCTACATACATTGACCCCTCCCACATAGTAAAAGTACTTTCCACTTTCTACCCCATACTGCCCCGTCACCAAAAATGGTCCCAGGATGGAATTCTGGATTCATAGGTCCCCTATTCATTCTGCTCATGCACATGCAATGTTAACTGAATCCAGATTGTCATAAGTCTGGATCTAGTCCTTTATTTATTGTTACTCCGAACTCTGGGATCAGTCTCCAGTCTCATATATATAAATGTATACTAATATGGCAGTCCCATGCTTTAGACATCATTGTGGACAGGGTATTTAAGCGCTGTATATTTGTGACAATTTAAATAAAGAAGGTTTTAAATATTCATGTAAAACAATATAAAGGGACACAGTCAAATGATCATTTTACTTTCTGAAACATTGCAGGTGATGAGTTTAATAGATTTGAGGGCAGCGCAGAATAAAAGTTTTGGCTGTCAATCTAGTGACACCTTTACACTAATTGTATCTTTCTCTTCTACATGTCAGAGTCTATCAGTCTGATAGCTTTATATTTTCTCACTGCCATGTCAAAATCTCTCTGCAAATTCCATCGCCATATGTCACCTCCCATCATAGTAAAAGCTGGTAGCAGGAGGCGAGGTATGAGTCTTCTTACTGTCACTCCCTGTCTGCCTTCAGGCTGATTCACTTTCCTTCCCTTGTTAGTTGGAAAGCCTCACAATACAGAATTTAATGGTTGTCCATTAGATATGAGGTATAATATACCTTGCATATTTATTAAGCCAAAGCAGAGTGATCATATGCAGTGTTCTATAAAATGCAGCATGAACTGTGGATTATTTTTAAAAAGCCAAAATTAAGGCACAAAATTGAAAGATTATTTATTGGGCTTGAGCCTATTTGATTTTTAATGTATTGAATAGTAACTGAACATTTAGTGGCTTATGATAGATTGATACAAACAAACAAACAACAGACAATGACTGGGCTACATTCTGGCTCCAAGCAGTTATTGGAAACAAGGACAGTGCTACTTCCTAGCTCCTGGCTATTGGTCACTACAGGCAAGAAGCAAGTGTCTGGATCCAAGGATTTCTGAGATTGCCAGTATTGTGCTACCTGCTGGCTATAGATACTACAAAAGTTTGTGGCTCTAGGCAGCTTGCGGTTATCTTTTATTATTGACCAGACATCATTCATTATTATTTATTATTTACCAGACAGATATTATGTTGACAAGGATACCAGGTTCTCCATGTTGACATAGACACTATGCTCCATTTGTAAATTATCACATATTAGACTTAGGGTTGGTGTTAGCTTTATGGTTGGGGTTATGGATAGGACTGGTTTTAGGCTTAGGGTTGGGTTATGAGTTGGGGTTAGGGTTGGAGTTGAGGTTAGGGTTAGGGTTGGGGTTTAGTTTGGGATAAGTGTTGAGGTCAGTTCTATGCTTGGTGTTAGAGTTATTGTATTGTTAACCATAGTATGTTCTGACATTACAATACTCTGTCTGCTAGTTGTCAACATATGAACTTTGTTGGATAGAGTAAGGCTGATAGGTTATATGCAGAGAGCAGAAATGCCAATACTCAGTACTGTCCCATTGTCAAAAGCATCATTGCAAATAAGTCTAAATAACTTATGTCACCTATGTCATTGAAATGTGTACAGTCAGTTAGTGTGAATTTGCATACATGCAGTGTAAAAAGGTTTTGGAAGTCACACTGAAATGGGCGCTGGGCAAACCTAGTCTGGATCTGACCAATTATTAATTTTTTTTACATATGTTTTAGCCCCAATTCACTAAGGAATATTTGTATTTAAAAACACTTATTCTGTAGTAAAAAAAAAAAAAAATTATTAGCGTTGGAATGTAATAATCCAAGTTTTTCTGAATATTCATCATATCTATTATATTTGTTACATCCTGGACTGCTATATCCTGTTTTGCCTCTAGGGGCAGACCTGGACCAGTTATTTTTATTTGTGGACATTACCATGACCTGCCCCTAGCGGCTGCTGTTGGACTCTTGTGGACTAATTACAAGCCCATCACCTCCATCTGTACTTAATCCTTATATATATGTCCTCCCCTTGAGCTATGTGTGGGTCATTATTTCCTGCTCACTGTTGCTTTGTGTTAGCTTGCTCAGCACTGTCATGTTCCTGTAATCTGCCTCCACTTATCTGCATTTCTGCTTGCTCTCTAAGGTTCCTTGTCTATATTTTTGTTATTGATCTTTGTCCTTTTTATCAGTGTCTTTAGCTTGTATACCTTAACTAACATCTGTTTTCTCATCCCTGTGTATTTGTCTGCAATCTGTTACCTCATACCTGTTTACTCTGCCTGTGTATGCACCTGGAATCTGTTACCTTGTACTTGTGTATACTCGTAGTCACTCTCTGTTATTTCTGTTCAGTGTATCTGTTCTGTTACTCTGCTAAGTGCAATAAATCTCTACTTCTTATATTGGTCTCGTGCAATCCTTGCATCAAACCCAAGGTATCCATGAAAATATTGAAACTGGTTTTGTATTACATGTAAGATAAGTTTTGAAATTCATTAGATATAGTTTAATACGTTATAACTGACATACATACCTCTATGCAACTATTATTTTGTACAGTCCTTTAAGATTTCTGTTATATGTATTTTTACATAATTATGTCACTTGTTCAGCATGCACTTACTGTCCATCTAAAGTATAAAATTGAAACACCTTTCATTTTTTGGCATATACATCACAGTAAGTTTTAAAGTATGTTCGTGATCTAGTCTATGGCTCACCGAATTTAATTAACAGATATGTGATTCACAGCATGCGAGTCAGAGATAGTAGAGAATTCCCAATATGAAATAAAAACATGACTGTCATGTTACAATAGAAATCACAGTAAAACTTAAGTGTGATCAAAGTGAAGGCTTGTCATCCGAATCAGTTTATTGTATACCATACAGAGCGCCATTCTCATTACTGGCTATTGTTGTCCCTGCAACATGGATGGAGTAGCACAAGTCATTGATTTACTTGGGCTCATGATATAGGACAAGAGCCAGAACTAGGAGCACCATATATCCACCCGCTCCTAAATAGCAAGCCACATCCTCACTGCATCCTACATCTATCCCTTCTTTTCAAATACATTGTACAAATACATTGGATTAATTTAACATCCACTTAACATCCTCACTGCATCCCTTCTTCTCCTTCCTTTCCCCTCTCCTCCGCTCACACCAGAAGTCCACTTCCTTTCCCCTCCTTATGTTTTCTGTAAGTTCATCCCTCCCACTTAGTGTGTTAGCTCACGTGATCATGGCCCTCCATCCTAGTGTTGTTCCACTCTACCACTCCCCCCTCACTTCGTAACCTCTTGTCCCCCTCTGCTATCCTTTTACCTCATCCCCACCTGGTGGCTCCCTCTCAACCTCTCACTGCACTCTATCCCCTGCTCCCTGATCTTCCAAGCTTGACATCTGGCATTTTTCCTTGCTGTCTGTGCTTAATTCACTTTATTGTATTTTTGTGATATATTGTATTTTATTATGTACTATGATGTCTATTCCTATCCTGTATGTCTGTACTGTATTTTGTATGGCTCTGTGGACATCTTGTGACACCTTATAAATAAACGATAATAATAATACTAATAATAATACTAATAATAACACTAATAATAATAATAATAATAATAATAATAATAATGTAAAGCAAAGGTCACAGTATTCATACTTTGACCAAATTTCTGGTCACAAGCATTATTCTAATAGTACATTGTAAGCGACAAGTAAATTATGAAGACATAATCAATTAGATTTCATGGGCTGGATCCAGACTTAGGAAGGAGCTTAAAATTAAGAGAGGAAAGTTACTTCTGGGCTAAACCATGTTGATTTCAGTGGGAGTCAAGTTAATTGTATACTTTGCATGCAGGGATATATCTTTTAATTGCTTACTGCACACAGATTCTGACCAGCTTTACTATCACACTGTTATTTAGACTTGGGATAGGAAATATCACCTCTCAACTCTAATACTGTTTGCAACAGATGAAATATGACTCCCCTGCAATCAACATGGTTTAGCCCAGTGTTATTTTCAAGCTCCTTCTTAAGTCTGGATCCAGCACTATATTTGGAAAGGACAATACCATTCAGGAATCAGGAGTTGATCACATGGGACCAGATTCAGAAATGCGGGCTTAAGAGGACTTACACAAGAAGCGCTCATAATGTCTCAAATTCTTATAGCATTACGGAGTTTGGCCACCTGCACGCTTTGGTGGTTTGTTGTTTATTTGCAGTTTACACTGACGTTATACTCTTATAGTTTATGTTTTCATACAATGTCTTTCTCTTTGACTGGTTTTAAACCTAAATAAAAAGCAATTGGCACCAAAAGGCACAAAATGACCTGCAAATATAGTGTGGATTGCCCAATCAAATACACTCCAGCGGCTTAACCTGGGATGACTAGTCCCCAAACAAAATTAAAATGGAAGCGCTAGGAGTATATCAGACACATTTATTTATACAAAATCAATCAATACAGTACAATAAATCTTTCATAAAAATAAATAAAATCTAATCACAGCAGATAAATTGTGGATGCATCCAATTAAATAAACTGTGACCCTGGGTCACAAATCTAATCATAGAACTCTCCAACAGATTGAAGATGATATAAGATATATAGGATACAGATAAAGCTAACGACTGTGTCACAATTGTGGTCTTTGATACAGGGGGCGTTATTGTTGCTGCTTGCTAGATAATGCTGCTGTAATTGATTGTTAATATTATTACATATCTGTTTATGAGTATACTGTACATTTATATGGGTCACCTTTATATCACTGTATCCTAGGCACATCATTGACATTTTTGTCACAACCAAAATTCAGGGACAATCATCTACCAGTTCCCCATCTTGGTTGTTTGCATGGAATGGGAATCTGGAGAACTGCTTTACAAGAATAACTAAAGTGTGGAGTTGGTAGCAATTGGAATTTCAGACTTGAGACAATAGCAATTGCAATCTGGAGACAACAAGGTTTAAAAGCTTAAGGCAATGGCAGACTGGAGGAAATTTCACAGAGTACTGCTGGAGCCAGGAGAAGTACTGAAGTGTCTGATTGGCTCAGGCTTGATCATGCCCAGGATCAGCAAAGGCAGCTGACATGTGACCATGGACATGGTAAGTATCACGCTTTGTTATTGGAACTGCCTGAGCTTTCAGTAAAGATATATGTGGTTGTGAATATGATCACAATTGTCACATATGCTTGATTTAAGATGCTGCTAATTACTAGCAAATTGTACTCCGAATCTGTCCATCAGCATTATGTTTATTATGCTAATGATCCTCATCTCTTCTGCTAAAAATGCTTGGCAAAACTGAAATGAAGGTTACGTACTAGCTACATAATTTTACTCAAAACGACATATTTTGTGATTTGATAGGGAGTAATTCAGGAAAGATGCCAATTTTTTCTTGTCTGTCTGAACCAATAAAATGCCCAAATAAAATATTTTTTTTGTAATTCATACCTTTAGGATATCAAGTTCCTTGGGTTTGTTTCAACCCAACATCCCTACAATAAATCATTTTCAAATTATAAGTAACAGACCAATAAAGATACCAGTAGGTAGCAAAAAATATGTTTCATTGGATCAAACTATAGAGCCAATATTTATTATATGTATATTATTAATCCAGAATTAGAACACAGGTCTAAGGACTAATCCAGAGTTTGGATCAGACCTCTTTCTGTCTGGGGCACTGTGGAGGGATATATAGATACTAGTAGGAATGTCCCGGGCCCCAAAGTTGATGGTGGCGGCCATCAGGTCTATAGGTCTTAGGTCTATGCTTGAGGTTGTACTGTCCCTACTCTCAAACTCTGGATCAGACTCCTAGAGCTAGATTAACTAAAATGTGGAAAAGGAAAAGTGGAGATGTTGCCCATAGCAACCAATGAGATTCTAGCTCACACTTCTATTATATACTAGAGAATGTCTGATCTCCATTTTTCCTTTTCCGCAGTTTAGTAATTCTAGCCTCTAGTCTTTTGCTCAATCCAAACTAAAACATACAGAGCTAAATGACCAATGTCATTTATTTATTACATTGAGGACAACATTCAGAGAAGTCATATTTCAGGCCCACACTAAAGCACAATAAGGGACCTGTATTAGTTCTTTTTTTATCTCTGGTCATACCTGATAAAACACATTTGATATCACAGGTTATTCAGTTGCGGCCCATTTTTAGACAAGGCTACGGCTGACAATAAAGCAAATGACAATATGGGATCCACTGTTGCAAATTATTAGTTGCTACATTAAATAGATATGGTGTCATACTTTAGGTCAGTATATGGCTGACATTGACAATTATCTTAAATCGAAAAAGAAAAAGAAATCAGCACTGTCCATTGACAATTACCTTGTACCCAATGCAATGTTCTTTGTGTCCGAACACTTTCACACTGCAGCATCTCCTACACTCTGATAAGTAATTTATCACAACTAACAGTTGAGGTTAGGGTTAGACTTAGGTTAGTGTCAGGGTTGGAAATAGGTTTAGGTTGGGGGTGGATAAGGTCAGGGCTTTTCTTTGGAGGTGTAGTATGTTAATATGATGTTCTGAAGACCAACGGTTAACCCACAGACACTAAAATGCAGACACTGTTAACTGATTGGCTCTCTTCTGGAGCAAAGACAATGGGCAGAGCAATGGAGATAGTGGGCAAGGGCAAGAGCAGGGACAAGGAATTATATATATGTATATATATATATATATATATACGGTATATATTTCTTTGCTATACTCTTCCTAACAACACTGGCAATGATACATTATGGTCCTGGCTGTATCATTTCCAAATCTGTTACTGTCGCCAAAGCAAGTTTAGGTTTGTTAAGGCTAGGGTTAGAGCTTGATGATAGGATTGAGATTAGGGTTGGGATTATACTAATGTCAACCACAGATTTAACGTGTTGACCTTTTTCTAGCCAATAGGGTCATTATGTTGACAACTGTTGGATACAATCAGGTCAACATGTAAAATCTGTTGGAAATGTGGTGTTGCCTAGGTGTCAGTTAATTTTACAATGATCAGTTTTTCATCAGTCTAACAAAATGCATATTTATGGATGTATGTGGAATGAAAAAAAGATCATATTCATCTAGTAGAATGTATTTAGTAGCTCATCTTTTTCTTTGCTTATCTTCTGTAGACAGGATGACATACTGAACCACATCTTAGAACAACGAAGGTGTCACTGAGTCTGTTACATTAGGCAGATTATCTACCTTAGGCCAAGTTTTCCTATAACAGTTCCCATATGCCTACTGGGACTTCACCTTTCCTTTTGCAAACATCTAAGCCAAGAGCTTTTTTTTCTGATTTACCAGAAGCAAATTCTCCGTCAATCTGAGTGAACAAGATCTGGGAAAATGTCCAAATTATTGCAGCAAATGCCATTTCCTTTCAGAGAAACTTGGTAATATTTTGTTTGGTGGTTCCAAGACATCAATGTGGAGACAAAGGGCTTCATTTATAAAATGTGAGAGAGAATATATGAAGGAGAATATAAAGTATAATAATAATTCATTTTCTTTCACCTTTCAGCATTCACTATAGCCCCAGTGAACAAGAAATCATAGATTTTCAGTAGCTGGAGTATAATTCTCTTGCCAACGTTGCCTTTATTTCCTATGGGGGTAGCGAGTAAGGAGAATCAGTAAGTTTCAATGTTGCCATTGTTGATAGTAGAAACCAGTGTCTGATTGGTGCATGAAGGGCCCACCGAGGAAATGCAATGGTAAGTGCCCATATCTGTACTCCATTTAATGGGTGGAGGATTGTGTCTTACCACTAGTGGTGTGTGGACTGCTCCTTTTACTGGGACATTAACTATGGAAAGTCTACTTATTATATTCTATGTTTCATTTACTCAGTGTTAAACCAAAATAAGTCAAATTTATCAATATACCTTAAATAAGGAAGAAATTTTATTGTATTTACATTTATCAAATACCTGTCTTGACATTAAAAAACAGCATTAAAAATAATAGATATACTTATTTTTCCTCCACAACATTAAATAATTTAAAATTGCTTTTAATAATTTGGCCATTTTCTATTGAAACGCTGACCCACATCAAATGATATATTACCAATCATAGCACACCATCCTCCAATCAACTCTTAAGCCAGAGATAGGCATCGATAGAGATAGGCATAGACATGTGACCCTCTAGTTGTGATACCACATGTTCCATCATACATTTGCCAGTTATAAGTTACTTGCAGTTTCACAGCACCAAGCAAAGTTTTCCTATGCCTTTAATAAGTCATGTAAAATGAATAAACCTTACTATGATTTCCCAAATGAATTTGTAAGCGTCTGTTGTCAAATAAATGATCTGTACCATAAGCCCGCCAATAAATTAAAATGTTTACTCTATTAAACTACTAACTCTTACTATGGGCCAGATTTACTAAGCTGCGGGTTTGGAAAAGTGGAGATGTTGCCCATAGCAACCAATCAGTTTCTAGCTCTTACTCTTCTATTACATAGTAGAATGTCACCTAGAATTTGATTGGCTGCTATGGTCAACATCTCCACTTTTCCAAACCCGCAGCTTAGTAAATCTGGCCCTATATCTTTAAATGCCTCTGCACCTCATGCATCCTCACGAATGAATTAAAGAGCCCCAGAGATCTATACACCACCTTCCCACCTCTTGATAATATAATATGGGCCCTAGTAGTGTAATAAATACATTACATTGGCACAGCGATGATTTATGGCCAAAACTAACCCTCACGTTCAGCCATGTGTACACCATTAAAATAAACATATTAGGGTACAGATTGGGATCAGAACTCAGAACTATATCGAGGTTTGATTTACTAAACTTGAAGTGGAGATGTTGCCCATAGCCAGGCCTGGCGACAGCGTGAGGACAGCTGTGTTGGGACCCAAGGTTCAGATGGACCCCTGCACTATTGAGAAGAGATGGGGGCCACCAAATACATAAGTGTACCAGGCCCCAAGATTCCTGTTGGCAGGCCTGCCCATAGCAAGCAATCATATATTAACTCTCACTTTCCTATTACATACTTTAAAATGTCAGCTGGGATCCGATTGGTTGCTATGGGCAACATCTACACTTTCTTTTTCCGCAGTTTAGTAAATCTAGCCTTAAATATTAGACCGAACTTCATTCATTTATATCATCATTTACTGCTTTTAAAACATTGCTTATCCCTAAGCATCATCTTCATTCTGCTTACAATAAATATTTTTATGCAGAGGAGAATGACTGCTAATGTACTTGGTCCCATTAGGAATATTTTATTTTCAGAAAGATTGCTTCAGAATTTTAATCGTGGTTTCAAGAGGATATGTTTTAAAGTAGATTTAGGTATTCAATATGCAATACCCTTATTGCAGAATGTTGACACCCCCATCTTATTACTTAAAACTCGTCATACGGTCATAAAAATAAAGATGAATGCTTTCTGTACAGTTGTGTAAGATTAATTGTGCATTCTAATATGACAGCTTTGTGCCATATGCACCACACTATATCCCAAATCACGCTGCTCATAATGGAGAGAGTAGAACCCCAAAGCAAATCACAGACCAAGAGTCCCACAGGACGAAGCATGGACAACCGCTATAGGCTGCCTAAAGAAAACTTTGCATATGAGGGCTGCTGGGACAATTTACAAACCTTCCTATAGATTAATAGTGAGAGAAGAAGCCCCTAGAGGCGGCATTGTGAGAGGTTTGTTTGCTAATGCTTGTTTTATTTAAATTAAAAGAAAATGTTAAACTACCAGCCTGGAATCCAAAGGGAATGGATAATCAAATTCTGCCTTTTAGGTGGAAACTGAGAAATTCTAATAAACATATAAATAACTTATTCTAATATAATTGTTGCATTAAAACAATCCCCGTGTGTTTTAGCAGAAAAAATATCTCTGCATCATAGCTGAGTTTTTTCTTCTTCGTTTGGTCTCTTCTTTGATTTAAAATGTATTAGTAAGAGATGCAACATAGATTATGTGCCGTGGCTTGTATTATGGCTTTATTAAATACAGCATGGGAGAAAACCACTAGGATAGAGTCACGGGAGCAAGACGTGGTCAACCGTGATAGATGATAGAAATATGGGACCGTATGCAGAGGTTATCTTATGGATTTTGTCATTCGGAGCAGTACTCGAAGTGGAAATTTAGAAGTGGGGAGGGGGATGGAAATTTCAGCACCAAATATGTCTTGAGTTTGGCATAGTAAACAGGTCAACACTGAGTAATCACAATGGGGTAGATCCAGAACTACGTCCGTCTTCCATAGACCGCATATACGCAATCTACGTATCGAAACGATACGCAGATTACGTAAATAGCTACTACGCATGCGCAGTAGCTATTATTTATTGAATTACGTCTGTCTATGGAAGACGGACGTAGTTCTGGATCCGGCCCAATGGACTTAAGAGACAGATCCGCACTTATCTCACCCGTCCTGCCCCTAACCCACCCCCCGTTTTTAGTTACCTTATGCACCTTATACTTACTTACTTACTTACTTACTTACGAGTACCATAGGGCTACCTTATCTAAGCGTGCGTATTTTCCTTAAGAAGAAAACTATGAATGGACAATGCCTCTCCCGCCCTCCCCGGCTAATCTAAATCCCTCCCCCCTCCCACTTCTACCTAAACACTCCCCAAGGTGGCATTACGGCGCCTCTTTCTAACTAAGCTACATAACTGGTACTGATTGTGTAAATGACCTACTACGCATCCGTCATTTCGTAGAAATACGCACCTAAGAAACAAAAGCTTTTTAGTTGTGAAAACAGCCCAATGTGTATATGTCATGTAGGTCAGGTACAGAGAAATTACTATCACTATGCACGTGTCATACCCCAAGCTGAGAAGGGACACCTCTGTTGTGGTTTCCAGCTGGTCCTTTTTAGGTCTCTACTATCCTGTCACAGCCCTATGTTTACACAATATGAAGGGGGATAATGAAAGAGCAGTCAGTCAGTCAGAATGTGGACACCGTACTCACCCATGCAAATGTCTTCCCCATTCGCCCTGTGTCTCCTGCTCTGCATAAGATCTCCCGCTCTTCAACTGCAGCTGGTCATGTGACAGCCGGGTTCTCTGTGAAGCTGTAGTTGCTGGGGACAGTGATGATGGTATCAGGGACCCTGGAGTCTCCCTACACACCGATACCCAGGTCTAATATGACTGGACCGTTTATGACAAGGATTCTGGGACAAGGGGCTGAAAGTGACTTTCTATTCCCAACGGGTACAAGAAGATACCCAGAATAAATCCCTAGCGCCGATAAGTTAGTATTTTCCCAACCACAACTCCTAATGCCATTCCATTACCCTTACCTTAACCCTCCCTTCCCCGCAGACTAATCCTAACCTTCCCCTTCTATGTTCCATCCTCTCCATGCAGCCTAACCCTAACCTCCCCTTCTAAGCTCTATCCCCTATACATATACTAATCCTAAGCCTCCCCTTCTATGTTCCATCGTCTCCTCGCAGCCTAACCCTAAGCCTCACCTTTTACACTCCATCCCTTCCCGGCAGCCTAACCCTAACAGTCCCCCTTTAAGCTCCCCAATACTGTTACAAACCTGTCCGGTCATGTCTCGTGTCTGGTGCTGTGCCAAGTCTTGCATTGGGTCTCGGAGTTTCAGGGGATTAGTCGGGAAATGTCACAAAGCTGTCATCATAATGAATGGGCAAGTTGCATTAAAATAGATCTTTCGGCATACTTAGCCATACATTATTGAATGTTTCTAAATGAACATATTTTCTAAATAGAAACAGCTGACAATTAGCTGTCGGCATTCACAGTTGAGCCTAGCTCTATATAGCAATATTGTGACTTCATCCTCCCTGTTATGAATGTGCTGACACATAGTGATATATATTTAACCACTTCCACTCATAGGCTGGGTTGCAATTGCCTTAATATTACAATGATTTGTCCACTGTTGTGTAGCAACACAGACTATAGCAATACCACTCTTTTCTGTTTACAGGAGTCAGAAGACTTAAGATAGGCCAGAGTACTCGAAGATCGCCCACTGTGAGGGAAGTAATTAGCAGTGTGACATTACCGATGTGCAGGGGCAGAAGGTGACAAACTTGGGCCCCATAACATGGAGGCCCAAGTCTCAGTCTGGATGGGTGGGTGGGGCAAGAAGCTAGGCGAGACTTGGGGGCCGATCTTCTGCCTGATAGAAGCTGTCTGAGGCTGACAGCTAAAAACAGCGCTAAGCACTCAAATGTATGATTGTTGAGCACTACAGCACTATACATATATAAATTCAGGGGTGGAACTACCATTAGTGCAACGGTACCAGGGCCCATGCTGATACAAGGGCCCACAGCCATCGTCACTGCACCACCAAGGCTTCCCACTGGGTTACCTGGGATATCATCATGGGAAAAGCATATTTTTTGCACCTGGGTCCACAACTCGTATACAACCTCTGCATACACTCACACATGGAGTACTGATCACTGATTTAAGCTGTCAGCCTCTGACAGCTTGCTTACCGTGCAGGGGGAGGGGTCTACCACTGTGCCCCCCTCTCAACTGGGCCCTGGAGCAGCTGCACCCTTTGCAGTCACACCCCTGCCCATGTGTGAATATTATTGGCCTGCGACTATGGATCCCGAACACCAGCATCAACTCTTAAACTATTTAATACATTTTCACAACTCCAATGACACTTATGTCACGATAAAAGCACAGCACGTTCTTTATTCCAGTAAAACCAAATGCAGGGAATAATAAACTTGTGACATTTAACGCGATTATTATTTTTTTTTTATTCCGAATTATTATCTGTAATGACCTGTTTATTTGGAGCTGCCGCTGAAGACTGATGAAATGTGATGAAAGACTATTACCCTAGGTTGTGTGAGCCGAGCTTGGCATTTTCTTCTTTCCTTTTTTTTTGGAGCCGCAGGGAGCACAGCATTTGTTACAGATGGATATCACGTCGAGGCTTGCAGCACCTACAAATGTTGCCAATTCAAGCTTATCTAATAAAGATTCTGATAATCTAGACCAAACAAAAAGCACTGAAGTCTGAAACTAACTAATCCAATTTGATTAGGTCTCCTCTGGTCCCGAATTCACCAACATTTCTAAATTTAATTCAGAGATGTTCTTACCCGTCACAGACAGACACAGAATTTGGAGAGAAGCAAGAGAAGGGGTCGAGGCTGATAGAGGGGGAAGGGGGGGTGCGACTTTAACGAAATCTATTGCCGCGCTAAGCTTGATATATTAAAAATGCTTTTTAAGGCATAGGAAGGGAGAACCTATCAGCCATTGTCTTCCCCGTTGAGTGTTAATTATACATGAAATATTATCAGTCTAGAAATCCTCATTCAGCAATTGCAATATCAACAACCATTTCAGAATCCCCTTGCAGAAGGCAGATTTAAACCATTTGACTTTGAGTGAACGTTGTTCTATAATAGCCTGGCATATTATGCCTAGTTCAGCATTTCTATTAGTAATGCATGGTAGAAATGCCAAGAGAAAAAAGGAGGCTGATAATAAACCACCAAAATAGTAATAATAAAATATGACCAATAACATTAGTGTTGGAGTGGATATTTAGCTTTGCAGATATATTCTTTCTGTGGATTAAATGCATGTTGGACAATGTTCACCACAAGGGGGAAGCAAAGTAAAATAAAAAATGTAAATGACTGTGATTGTAATTGAGCCTCAGGATGTTATTTTATAATGTTATTAAATAGCGTTTTATGTTCCGCTAACCTAGCCTTCCCATTAATATAGTTCCCTGCAGAAAAAGGAGGGTGCATAGTGTAAAGTTGAATCTAGGGCACCGTCAAAGATCTGGTTAGCAGATACAGTATACGCTTTGTTTACAAAAGGAAAAAAAGTGACATGTTGCTGTAATTCTGTAGCTGATGCATCATTTGTGAGTGTGAGTCCCTGTTGCGAACGGCCTTATTTTGATGAGGCATAGCAATTGAATCCCTAGCACCGAACATGGTGCTCTGAAAGGTAAGTAATTATGCTATCCCCAACCCACTCTCTAACCCTAACCCTAAGTCTCCCCCCCTGCATCCTAATCCTAAATCTCCCCACCAGCAGCCTAACCCTAAGTCTCTCCCCCCCTCCACAGCCTAACCTAAGTCTCTTCCATCTGCAGTCCAACCCGAAGTCTCCCCTTTCCCCATGCAGTCTAACCCTAAGTCCCCCCCCCCCCCCCAACCACATACACACTTCTCC